>JACXGI010012763.1:0-22088 GCA_016801175.1 Esox masquinongy | reverse complement strand
TAAAAAAAATACTATTCTATATGCCGCAGTGAATGTATTGTAGGAAATGATCAGGAGGGTCTAGACTGTGATAATATGCAAAGAAATCAAGGGGCACTGTGTATTTGCAATTGTTGCTGGCTTTTTTAATATGTATTTCATATCCACAGATATGACAGGTATCTGCCCACTTAACCTGTTACGCTTCTGTCCACCACTTATTTTCTCCGTGAAGGAAGAAATGTCAACAAAACCCGTTGGAAGTCAATTTTTTTCTCTTCATATCTATTCTGTGATGCATTGATACCTTCCCATTTGATCTCCATATTTGTGTAGCAAATGTAGCCTCTCATACTTGTCCTCATTTCCGGACATACGGTGGATATAAAAATTCTACACACTCCTGTTAAAATGCCAGGTTTTTGTGATGTAAAAGAATGAGACAAAGATGAATCATATCAGAACTTTTTCCACCTATAATGTGAACAATTCAATTGAAAAACAAACTGAAATTTTCGGGGGGGAAATGAAAAATAAAAACTTTACAATAACCTGGTTGCAGAGAGCTTCCAAAGCATCAGAGGGATCTCATTGTTTAAAGATTTCAGTCAGGAGAAGGGTACAAAAGAATTTCCAAAGCATTAGATATATCATGGAACACAGTGAAGACAGTCATCATCAAGTGGAGAAAATATGGCACAACAGAGACATTACCAAGAACTGGATGTCCCTCCGAAATTGATGAAAAGACGAGAAGAAAATTGGTCAGGGAGGCTTCCAAGAGGCCTACAGCAACATTAAAGGAGCTGCAGGAATTTCTGGCAAGTAATGGCTGTGTGCTACATGTGACATCAATCTCCCGTATTCTTCATATGAATGGGCTATGGGGTAGGGTGGCAAGACGGAAGCCTTTTCTTACAAAGAAAAACATCCAAGCCCGGCTGAAGTTTGCAAAAACGAACATCAAGTCTCCCAAAAGCACGTGGGAAAATGTGTTATGGTCTGATGAAACCAAGGTTGAACTTTTTGGCCATAATTCCAAAAGGTATGTTTGGCGCAAAAATAACACTGCACATCACCCAAAGAACACCATACCCACAGTGAAGCATGGTGGTGGCAGCATCATGCTTTGGGGCTGTTTTTCTTCAGCTGGAACCGGGGCCTTAGTCAGGGTGGAGGAAATTATGAACAGTTCCAAATACCAGGCAATTTTGGCACCAAACCTACAGGCGTCCGTTAGAAAGCTGAAGATGAAGTTCACCTTTCAGCATGACAACGACCCAAAGCACACATCCAAATCCACAAAATCAAGGCTTCACCAGAAGAAGATTAACGTTTTGGAATGGCCCAGCCAGAGCCCAGACCTGAAATCAATTGAACATCTGTGGGGTGATCTGAAGAGGGATGTGCACAATGTCCTCACAATCTGACAGATTTGGAGCGCTTTTGCAAAGAAGAGTGGGCAAATATTGCCACGTCAAGATGTGCCATGCTAATAGACTCCTACCCAAAAAGACTGAGTGCTGTAGTAAAATCAAAAGGTGCTTCAACAAAGTATTAGTTTAAGGGTGTGCACACTTATGCAACCAGGTTATTTTGAGTTTTTTATTTTTGATTCTTCCCCCTCAAAGATTTCAGTTTGTTTTTCAATTGAATTGTTCACGTTATAGGTCACATTAAAGGTGGAAAAAGTTCTGATATGATTTATCTTTGTCTCATTTTTTTACATCACAAACACCTGGCATTTTAACAGGGGTGTGTAGACTTTTTGTATCCACTGTACTATATGACATAATACTTGTCAGTCATTAATGGTACTCCATGCCTAATGTTCGGTCTGTATATTCAGTTCCCGTGGATAAATTGTACAGCTTCACTTTAGAGGCTGGGTACTCAAACATAAACCCAAGCATATTCCCATCAGTCAAGTCGTGTTGATCCGTCAACAGCTTAAAGGACGGCACTTGAGTTCTATACAGATTGAAGAAGTGCTTCTTTGGTGCATCAAATATTTCAGGAACATAGTCTTCCACTTTTCTATCTTCCATTCTACGGCCAATTTCATAAGTCAGGGCTACCACTGATGTATCGCTCAGTACCAAAACCATTATTGTTCTTTGTCAGTCACTTGAAGCAAAGATCTTTAAAAAAGCCAATAGGAATGAAAAAGCTAAAGTTAAGCTTTGGCCAAGAGGAAACCTTCATCTTATTTATGACACACACACTCCCTTCCGCAAGAGCTACCACAACCACAACCCTTGACCAGCCCCTCCCTTCCCTTGACCTACCCATCATCCAGACCATCTTGACCAGCCCCCCCACACCCTTAGAGCTAAAAAAACAGACCCCTTGATCAGCCCCTCCCTTCCCTTGACCTCAACCATCACCCAGACCCCCTGAGTGCCCATCACCCCTCCCTACCCTGAGATCCACAAAACCAGACCCCTTCAGCAGCCCCTCCCATCCCTAAGAAACCCAGGCCCATGTCCCTTCCGGGAGAAACACATTTAAAAAAAACATCATACACCTATTAAACATACATAAAACACTTCTATTACTCAAACACATCTATTACTCCAACACATCATGGGGTCAACCTCATAAAAACCACCCCTCCCTAAAAGACACTTGTGAAGTCCGGAAATGAACCCTTTTGACCTTTGACATGGTCGTTAAAATATTAATCCCCATAATCCCTTTAATCCCCGGTCACACCACTCAAAGGTCAAAGGTTAATCCCTAAAGACATAAATCAGACAATGTTTACACAAAAGTGTGATAAAGTGTATACTGATACTCTCTGACATGCATTGTCTACTGTGGGACCTTATATAGACAGGTATGGGCCTTTCCAAATCCTGTCCAATCAACTGAATTTACCACACATGGATTCCAATCGAGTTACGTTTGGTAAGTACGTTTCTTACCAAATTATTTTTTTCCTTTCTCCAATCCGCCCATTACACTACAGGTGTGAAATTAGTTAATTTTTGACATATTTCTGTTATAAAAATATTAATACATTTGCAAAAAATGTTAAACCTGTTTTTGTTCATCATTACGATGTATTTCTTGTAGATTTATAGGAACATTTCAATTTAATCCTTTTAAGAATACATTTCTACTTGAAAATAGATCAACGTCTTAACGGACATAACAATCACTACTAGTAATGATGGTAGGTGGATAAAAAAGATTGTGGAACAATGGACCTGTTTGTATGACTTGCTGAATGACTGACTTGGGAAAAAGCAAGACGTTATCTGAATTTTTGTTGCCATGAAGGGGGCTATTTTTCTGTGAGGTCAAGGTTCAGTGAGGTCACTTCACTGAAACCTTTTGCAGACAAATACAGATCATTTATATTTGTGTGACACTGTTTTCAGGACCTTCTCATCTGTGTGCTCCATCTCTCCCTGATTGGTCGAGCATGCACATATCCAACCAAACAAACGAGCTAGTTCTAGTACTATTCTCTACACAAGACTACACCAATATGTATATTTCTGTCTAGACTAAATCTACTCATATTTTTCTGGTATACATCTAGATGTATTGTTCTGTCTGGTCTACCTCTAGATGTATTGATCTGTCTGGACTACATCTAGATGTATTGTTCTGTCTGGATTACATCTAGATGTATTGTTCTGTCTGGACTACATCTAGATGTATTGATCTGCCTGGACTACATCTAGATGTATTGTTCTGTCTGGACTACATCTAGATGTATTGTTCTGTCTGGATTACATCTAGATGTATTGTTCTGTCTGGACTATATCTAGATGTATTGTACCTAGCTGCTACCAACTTAAACAGCCTAGCCTATACCTGCTAGTCCTACTACCACCATCCCCACTGGACTCAAAGGGTTTGTAGCCAGGCTCAGATGTATCCATTGTGGATCTACCTGCTATCCCTCCAACTGGTGGCAGGGATCCGGCTGTGTACGACAGCTTTAAAGGTCCCTCTACTCGGCCTACACATTCAAGAACAATGACGGAAAGATGAAGGATGGATAAACCCTGGATGTACAAACCACAGGTAGAGATCTTTAATCTTGTTACAGTATTCCAGCAAGTGGAGCCTTAAGCTGTAAGTTGCAGTTTATGTATATGTAGCCAAAGTTGGCTATACAAAAAAATTAACTCTGGGACACCATTGAATTCAGTCTAGTCGCTGGGACAGAGCAATATTTGTGATTTCGCTGTACTATGTACACAAGCATCATTATCTATCAAAAAAAGTAAACCAAGTACCTTTGCTGTGATGAAGAGGAAAGCAATAGCTAAATATACATATGGAGGACAAGGCCTCCACCTACACCCTGACCACTGTGATGCCTCAGGTCAGCCATTTTGTTATCAGAAACTCACTTTGAATGTTTGATGGTTGTTTTACGTTATAATCCTAATAAGTACATCATTGTTTATGTTATCACCTGTCCTGTTTTAACATCACTGACATCCTGGATGAGACCTGGAGCACCAATTTAGATGCTATGTGGCACCAGCTTAATAACTTCTGCCGTGGAAAGCAGTCCTACATGATAAGTGGGGTGACTGTCTCCAGGGCCACCATACGGCGGGCAAATGAGGCCTGACTAGGGATCCCTAAACACCTGTGGTTGGCTTACTGCTGCCCACGGATTGACCATAACTCACCCTATGATGTGTGTTTCATGTTCCCCAGCTATGGTGGGGACTACAACTTAACGTAAGTCCCATAGTAAGCTACAGCTGTAATATTGTAACTTCATAAAAAAGATAATGCTCAATGTAATTTACAGACATTATTTACATGGAATATGGGATTTACACAGTGGAAAAACAACAGTGAAGGCATGGTACATGTGTTGGCCAGGACAGAGATTATAACTACTCCGTTCAAAAGAAATAATGGCCACGCCACATTCAGATGTCTTTTAATTATTTATTTTCTCTCTTTCATTCTTGTCAGCAGACACCATTAAACTACAAGAAAATAAAAGATATAAAAGGTTAAATTATAAATTATAAATTTCTCTTTTCTTTTTCTTTTAAAGTATATGAAACTAGCGTCTGTTGCTAAACTGGCCCAAACGTGTTAGCACTACAGAAATGTGCTGAAATCAAATTAAGTTAAAGAAACCATGTCACATTATTCATTTAAAGGCACATCAACAAACATTATACACCTATAAACCAAATTAAAGAATTTCCGTTTGAAACTTTTGGACCACATGCAGATTTAGGTCATTTTTTAGGGTCTGTAATGTCTTTCCTCTGCATGTTGCTTTCTGACCCACAATGCCCTGATCATGCTCTTAACTAAACTGCTATAATGTGACCCGTTAAACTCAAAATTAAAATAAAACTAAAGAGCACTAACATTTTAACCAAACATAATTTTAAGGTGGTATATTTTAGAAATATTTTGATAAAGGTTATCCCTTTTTAATATCTTATTAAAACATGTCAGACAGTTAAAGAAATATTGGTAGCAGTTCAGTGACAGTCACATAGTTAAATCCCTAACAGTGGAATTGTGATAAGGAAGCACCACAGTAAAACAATGTTCTCAGACCTGCTGCAGCTAACAACATTACCTAGTCTTTTCTGTGGTCAAAACTGAACTGAAGAGGAAACAATTCATTCCGAAACTTTTTTTGAAGAAGTGAGAATACAGTTTAAACCTTTACTCCAGTAGTCCAGCATTCTGGTTTAGAAGTCTTTATAAGCACAGCACAATTACATTTTCCTCACAATGAATGGGTTCCACTGTGACAAAGTAGATGGTAGGTAGTCTACACTTACAAGTGATATTCCTGTTTGAAGTTTGTGTAGCATTGTGGTTGCCTTGTCCCCGGGCTATTGGAGAGGCATCCAGCTGCATCACCGCAGATCCACCTCTCTCTAACCACCTCTCACTAAACTCCTTCTGTTTGACCATTTAATTTTATTTTTGGAGGCGCTAATCTTACACTGAATAGATCATTTCCTGTTTGTTGAGCGTGCAAACAGATGTTATTGATAGAGCAGATGTCACTGGTAAGAAAACTATTCAATGTTTTTGGATTTATTGATAATGTCAGCATTTAAATGGCCAATACTTTTTAAATGGAAAAATATCGGGCTATGGCTATTAGTGTGTAACATTGTTTGTTCTCAAGGTATCTTCGATCAAGATGGCGCAGACGATGGCTGTCTCTGGATTTTGCTCCGTAGTGCTTTTCGTGTTTTTGTCTATTTGTCCTGTTTTCTGCCGTCCATCTCGGGTCACATTTACCAGAGATGAGCTCTTAAATATTGGACTTTCAGCTGCGGATACTATTCCACTGCTATTGATGGATCCTGTGACTTTCCCGGAGTTGCTAGTTGGTGGTGCAGCTGTGCTCTATGGCGGACGTAGACAGGGAAAAAGAGCAGGCGCGCTTGTTAAGCTGAAACAGCGGGGCTTTCGCACAGCGCTCCTGTCAATCCACCTGGCCAATGTTCGCTCTCTGGCCAACAAAGTGGATGAACTGCGGCTCCTCATCAGAACTAACTCGGACTTCTGCAGATCGGCCGCCCTCTGTTTCACCGAATCCTGGCTCTCCGAGCACATCCCAGACAGCGCAATTCATCTACCGGGATTTAATCTCACCCGTGCGGATTGAGTAAAGGAGGTAACGGGAAAAAAGAGTGGAGGCGGACTCTGTCTCTACATAAACGAAGGTTGGTGCACAGATGTCACAGTGTTGGTAAAATCATGCAGTCCTCACTTAGAGACCTTATTCATTAACTGTAAACCGTTTTATCCACTGCTGGAGTTTTCCTTGTTCATTCTGGTCGCCATGTACATCCAGCCTCAGGCTTGTGTAAGTGAAGCGTTACTACACCTGGCTGATCAGATAACTAACGTGGAGAAAAAACATCCAGACTCCCTGCTTATTATTCCTGGGGACTTGAACAGAGCAATCCTTAGCCGTGAACTTCCAAAATACAGACAGCATATTAAGTGGCCCACCAGGGAATCTAACACATTGGACCACTGCTACACAGTATTAAAGGATGCCTATCGCTCTGTCCCCCGTGCAGCTTTGGGACTCTCTGATCACTGTTTGGTTCTACAGACCTACAGGCAGAAATTAAAATCTGCTAAGCCTGTGGTCAAGTCTGTAAAAAGATGGACCAATGAGTCGAAGGTGGAATTACAAGCCTGCTTCAATTCTACTGATTGGAGTGTCTTTGAGGCTGCAGCCACAGACCTACGCAAACTCACTGACACTGTGACATCTTACATCAGTTTTTGTGAAGACGTGTGTGCTGACAAAAAACTTCTGCACATACTGCAACCAAAAACCCTGGTTTACAGCAAAACTCAGGCAGCTTCGTCAGTCCAAGGAGGAGCCCTACAAAAGTGGAGACAGAACCCTGTAGAATCAGGCCAGAAACACACTGACAAGGGAAGTCAAAGCAGCAAAGAAGAGCTATGCTGAAAAACTGGAAAGCAACTTGACAGCCAATGACCCCTCGTCGGTGTGGAAAGGCCTGCAGGTACTCACCAACTGCAGGAGACCATCCCCCCACACTGCTGGATCTCAACCACTGGCTGACGAGCTGAATGTTTTTTATTGTAGGTTTGAGAGGCCCCCAGTCACACCTCTCCCCCACTCCAGCACCATCTTCAAACAGTCACCTTCCCCCACTGCCACCCTGTCACCTCCACTCACCGACCCCCCCACCTGCACTAACCATCTGTGAAGAGGGTGTACGGCAGCTCTTTCAGAGACAGAAGTCCAAGAAGGCTCCTGGCCCAGACGGTGTGTCACCATCCTGCCTGAAAGTTTGTGCTGAACAACTGGCCCCCATCTTTACACAGATCTTCAACAGATCTCTGGATATGTGTGAAGTTCCCTCCTGTTTCAAACACTCTACTTTTATCCCGGTCCCCAAAAAACCCTCCACAAAAGCATGGCTTCACCAGAAGAAGATTAACGTTTTGGAATGGCCCAGCCAGAGCCCAGACCTGAATCCAATTGAACATCTGTGTGGTGAGCTGAAGAGGGCTCTGCACAGGAGATGTCCTCACAATCTGACAGATTTGGAGCGCTTTTGCAAAGAAGAGTGGGCAAATATTGCCACGTCAGGATGTGCCATGCTAATAGACTGCTACTGTAAAAGACTGAGTGCTGTAATAATATCAAAAGGTGCTCCTATGGAGGACTAAATGTGCCATAATATGAAATAAAAAAATAAATATATAAATAAAGAAAGAAATATATAAATAATTAAATACTTAAATATATAAATAAATAAATAAATAAAGATACATTGCATTTGCATTGTGTACACTTATGCATCATCCAAATGAAATATAAATTTCATTTGGATGGTGTGAAGTTGTGCGTCATTCAAATGCAATGGGGTGGGACCTCACACATGTGATAGAGCTGTCCACATTGGACTGTGAGTTTTATGATTGGAACACTGTGATTGGGCACTTGAGAAGAAACCATCAGATGAGGCTGTCAATCATGTAGCACACGAACAAGTTTCAGTGAGCCCTTGTCGTTATGGATACAGAATTGGGTCACTTTGAGAACTATTTACCCAGAGAATTTATGTTGTTAGCATGTGGCCTGTTTTCAGTTAGGCTACTTTCATTGTGACAAGTGCGTAATCAGGTGGAGGACTGGTAAAGTGGGTGTGTCTTGTTTGTGCCAGGCTGCCAGCACCGATCTATAGCTCAATAGTAGGCGTAAGCTTTTAGAAGGTATGAAAAATATAGATTTCACCGTAGCAATGTTTTTTAGTTGCCGATAGAATAAATAGACGCAAGGTGTTAAAGAGAGGGACCAGGTCCGGGCAGTCTGGACAAAACAGACAAAACTTAAGTCATGTTTTCCACTTCTCTGTTATAATCGGATTTAACAATCATAACAAAATGTTACTCCCAACACCCATTCAAAAACTGAATAGGCCTGAATGCATCAGGCAGACTACGCATAGACATAAGCAATCTGACATGGCTTATCCAGAGCGGCCCTAATGAGATACTGAAATCGCTTTTTCCTTTCTATTCTCCGTGAGTTGGGCTACTGGTATGTTGTGTTTGTTTCACCATTTATGTAGGGAACACAAGCATGCAGGGTTGCCAAAATAAGTGTGGCGTGCAACTGAAAGTTCGTTAACATCTATTGCCTGGTTGCTACTGTTGGTCAGTGATCAATGTTGTCTCAATATCTTTCTCTAATTGTGTAGCCTCCTAGAAACTATACATTTCAATGGACTTAATACTGCAAATGTTTTTTTTTTTCAAATACCAAAACTAGTCCAATTTAGAACATTAATTTGTTTAGAAAAAGAGCATGATGTGCTTTGTGATTTTGGAAAACTGCTTTGCACTTTTTACTGAGATTTTAATATCAATATTATGTATCATGGCATAATATCGAATAGGATGTAATTGAACAGTATTTAATATATTTTTATACAAGTTTATGGTGCCTACAAATTGTACCTAAAATGTCTACAAGACCCGTATCCGTTAATCAGCCAATAATTGCTATATTCTTCTGGGTTATTATAGGTTGTTCAAGGAGCGGAGTGTCAAGTTTCCAGTAACAGTGTTTTCAGTGGGCACGGACTTAATGGAATGGGAATACCTCAATCATACTGAATGTCCCACTCTTAAATTTCATTTGGATTGTGCAGACAAGCAAACAATAATAAAAACATTACATTATAATTACATTATTAAAAATATAAATAAATAAATACACATTGCATTTGCATTGTGTACACTCGTGCATCATCCAAATAACCCAAACATTTCATTGCATTGTGTAGACTTGTGCGTCGTCCAAATGCAATAGACATTTCATTTGGATGATGTAAACGTATGCGTCGTCCAAATGCAATAGACTTTTCATTTGGATGGTGTAAAATGTTGCATCGTTCAAATGCAATAGACATTTCATTTGGATGGTGTAAAATTTTGCATCGTTCAAATGCAAGAGACATTTCATTTGGATGGTGCAAACTTGTGCCTCGTCCAAATGCAATAGATATTTCATTTGGATGGTGTAAAATTTTGCATCATTCAAATGCAATAGACATTTTATTTGGATGGTGCGAACTTGTGCCTCGTCCAAGTGCAATAGTCATTTCATTTGCATGGTGTGCAGTTGTGCGTCGTCCAAATGCAATAGACATTTCATTTGGATGGTGTGAAGTTGTACATCGTCCAAATGCAATGGGGCGGAACCTAACCCATTTGATAGAGCTGTCCTCATTGGACTGCAGTGGTTTATGCTTGGAACACTGTGATTGGATACTTGAGTGCAAACTATCCCATGAGCGCTGTCAATCAAGCAGCACACAAACGAGTTCCATTGTTTCCATGTCTGTTATGGATACATAATTGTGTCCCTTTGACAACTTTTTAACACTAGAACCGCCAAATGCCTATGCCAATTGGCATTTGAGTTTGTCATTAAAATAAAACTGCCATTTTGAAAGCTACACCCTCCTCCTTCCATGATTCTCCTAAATAGGGTTTTCCATTACATTGTTCCGTTCCGTCTAAAAACTTAATTAGGCTATTATTGAAACATAATACAAATGATATAGGCTACTTATCACATGGGTTACCGTTTTCAATAGGAGATTCAGCTTATAGTGTAGGCTAATTCATCAAATGTAAATCGAAAATGAAAATCTACATTATTTTAGGAGGGAAAGAGAAACTAAATTGCACACAAATCCTATCGTCTCGTTTAGAATTTTCTCTACTTATTTTGCTGAAGATTAATATTCTACAAATGTATTAGGCTAAATAATTATTCACAAAATGAAATTCCAACGATATCTCCTCTTTTACTACTAACTCCTCTCGGTTTTTCGATAACTTATTCATGTCACCCTATAGAAAAATATTATATGCCAGTTTTCTAGGAGACTAGAGCTATGCATTGGCGTTGAAATCATCTCGATAGCCCCACTACAACCCACGGGAGAAATCTGCAAAGATGCGCCATTCACCGCCTATTAATGTCGGACCTTGTCTTTTTCTAATAGCTCCTCTCGGTTTTTTGATAACTTATTCTTGTCACCTATAGAACAATCTTATATGCCAATAATCTAGGAGACTAGAGCTATGCATTGGCATTTTAAATCAACTCGATAGCCCCACCACAACCCGGGGGTGAAACATGCAAAGACGCGCAGTTCAGAGTCTATTCATTTCGGACCTCGTCTTTTTCTAACAACTCCACTCGGTTTTTGGATAACTTATTGATGTCACATATAGAAAAATATTGTATGCCAATAATCTATGTGACTAGAGCTATGCATTGGCATTAAAATCATTTCAGACCTTGTCTTTTTCTATGTATTCTTTTTTTAGTCATTTTTTTAGTATGATGAGACCTTCAATGCAAACACATTCTTGTATTTTTCAAATTCATTAACAATTTAAAACAGATTCTGTAATTTATTATTTTCTGGACTTAGTTTGATGAGGACCTAGTAGATGAATTGATGCTCTGGCTGGATGGTGATGCTGCAGAGGAGAATGTCCATGCTAATAGGGACAATATGCCAATGACGCCAAACGGTGTTCGGTTCTGGCGGTTATAGGGAGTAAAAAAGGCCTGATGGTTCTATTGTTAACATGTGCTTTGCATGTGGCCTGTTTTCAGTTATTTTTATTGCGCACCTGCATGATCAGGTAGAGGACCGGAGAAGTGTGTGTGTGTCTTGAAATAGAAGTGACTATTACCTTACCATTTACATCACATCTTACCACTGGCCTGCTACATTTTGGCCTAGGCTATATGTACTTTGGGGGCTGTCGGGAGTAATGTGTTATTATTAACGTTAAATCCGATTATAACGGTGAACTGAAGAACACGCCTTGAGTTGTGTGTGTTTTGTCCAGCCTGCCCGACCTGGCCCAACTCCCTCTGTTTAACACCTTGCGTCTATGTATTTTATCGGCAACTAAAAAACATTGCTATGGAGAAATCTGTATCTTTCTGTATGGGCTCTAAGACATAACTTGTACTACACTAGTTGAAAAACTTGTAATAACCCAGAGAAATATCTGACTAGTAGTATTGGTGAGATTGCCAGGTTAACAGATACAGATCTTGATGGTGTTTTAGACAACATTTACAGGGACAATATCCTTGGATGACAAGATATGAAATCCTGCTCAATGTCATCTTACTTGATATTATGCCACAAAGAATATGACTGACAGTTTTTCTCCGTAAAACATGCAAGGAATTTTTCCAAAATCACAAAGCACACCTTGCTCTCATTCTAAACAAATTAGCTTAATATTTTGGGCTAGTTTTGGGATTTGAAATATAACATTTGCAGTATTAAGCCGATTAAAATGTGTGGTTTCTAGGAGGCTACACAATTAGAGAAGGGGTGCATATGAACCTAATACTGTAGGTTCAAGCATGCCTGCTAAGTTAGGCATCTTGCCTTGTCCTCCAACATTGACCACTGACCAACAGTACCAACCGGTCAATAGATGATAAAAATATTTCAGTTGCACAACCCACTTATATTGATTTTATTACAGCACTCAGTCTTTTTGGGTAGGAGTCTATTAGCATGGCACATCTTGACGTGGCAATATTTGCCCACTCTTCTTTGCAAAAGCGCTCCAAATCTGTCAGATTGCGAGGACATCTCCTGTGCAGAGCCCTCTTCAGCTCACCACACAGATGTTCAATTGGATTCAGGTCTGGGCTCTGGCTGGGCCATTCCAAAACGTTAATCTTCTTCTGGTGAAGCCATGCTTTTGTGGATTTGGATGTGTGCTTTGGGTCGTTGTCGTGCTGAAAGGTGAACTTCCTCTTCATCTTCAGCTTTCTTACGCACGCCTGAAGGTTTTGTGCCAAAATTGCCTGGTATTTGGAACTGTTCATAATTCCCTCCACCCTGAATAAGGTTCCAGCTTGCCACCCTACCCCATAGCCCATTCATTTGAAGATTACGGGAGATTGTTGTCACATGTAGCACACAGCCAGTACTTGCCAGAAATTCCTGCAGCTCCTTTAATGTTCCTGCAGCTCCTTTAATGGTATTTCTAATGCTTTGGAAATTATTTTTTACCCTTCTCCTGACTGATATCTTTCAACAATGAGATCCCTCTGATGCTTTCGAAGCTCTCTGCAGACCATGGCTTTTGCTCTGAGATGCAACTAAGAAAATATCAGGAAAATCCTACTAGAACAGCTGAACTTTATTTGTGATTAATCAGAGTCACTTTAAATGATGGCAGGTGTGTAATGACTTCTGTTTAACATGAGTTTGAATGTGATTGGTTAATTCTGAACACAGCCACATCCACAGCTATAAGAGGGTGTGCACACTTATGCAACCAGGTTACTGTAAGGTTTTTATTTTTCATTTTTCCCCCTCGAAGATTTCAGTTTGTTTTTCAATTGAATTGTTCACATTATAGGTCACATTAAAAGTGGAAAAAGTTCTGACATGATTTATCTTTGTCTCATTCTTTTACATCACAAAAACCTGGCATTTTAACAGGGGTGTGTAGAATTTTTATATCCATTGTACAATGTTTAGTGGCACAATGTTTACACCTTTGTGTGACTGTTAAACAGTTTTTGATTAAATGTTAAATGCATATAATACAAGTTTTTGCATTGACAAATTGTGGTGTGATTCATCCTATGGTGTGACACTATCATTTGGTGTGACATTCTGTATTGTGACCAAAAAAAAGCATTGTTAGTGACAAATCATCAAAATCTTAATGGAACACATAAAATAGTATTAGCAAGACACACAAGCATTCGATGATTTCAGTTTGTTTTTCAATTGAATTGTTCACATTATAGGTCACATTAAAAGTCGAAAAAGTTCTGACAGGATTTATCTTTGTCTCATTCTTTTACATCACAAAAACCTGGCATTTTAACAGGGGTGTGTAGACTTTTTATATCCACTGCATATATATATATATATATATATATATATATATATATACATCCACATCCACCGTCACTATGTAAATAATAATACCTGCGCAAAAAAATGGATTTCCAGCACACCTTATACCCTGCTCATTGCACTATTGTCTCATCAGTCTTACTACGTTGTTGTTTGGTTTATTGTGTGTATTTATGTGTACTGTATATTGCAGTTGTTGACTCTTGTCGAGTGTCCATTGTTTAAGTTTTTTATGAGTAAGCACATCGTGAGCCTGTATAATCCAGAGTCAAATTCCTTGTATGTGTACACATAACTGGCAAATAAAGCTGATTCTGATTCTGTTCTGGTTACCTGTCAACTCTAAAACAGGTTCAATGACATTAGCTAGGTAGGCAGCTAACGTCAAAATTATTGTCCTAGGACATTTTAAATATCCGGAAATCATCTATTATCAAAAAGCTGTTCTCTCCATACACGACCGTCATTATTCATGTATATAAGATATTAGCTTTTTGCAATAGCGAACCATTAATGCCTTCTATTAACTAACCATTAGTATTTGGTAGCATTGCCTTTAAATTGTTTAAAGGCAAAAAAGGCAAAAAAAATAAATGGCAAAAAATCTTGGGTCAAACATTTCGGGTAGCCAACCACAAGCCTCCTTGCTCGCACACGCATTTTCAGTTCTGCCCACAGATTTTCTATAGAATTGCGGTCAGGGCTTTGTGATGGCAACTTCAATACCTTGACTTTCTTGTCCTTAAGTGGCCCTACCATTGCAAGCATTGCTATGCATTATAAACATACAGCTCTGGAAACAATTAAGAGACAACTGCAACTTTTTCTTTCCTTTCCAAAAAAGTTGAAAAGGAAGGTTTTGAGTGTGGAACAGAAGCATTCAATTTGCAGTGGTCTCTTAATTTTAACCCACAGTTCTAACTGTTCAGCTGTCATGTGTAGAATAGTTTTTTCTGTCTGAGTCAATATATACAGTATCTCACAAAAGTGAGTACACCCCTCACATTTTTGTAAATATTTGAGTATATTTTCATGTGACAACACCAAAGAAATGATACTTTGCTACAATGTAAAGTAGTGAGTGTACATCTTGTATAACAGTGTAAATTTGCCATCCCCTCACAATAACTCAACACACAGCCATTAATGTCTAAACCGCTGGCAACAAAAGTGAGTATACCCCTAAGTGAAAATGTTCAAATTGGGCCCAAAGTGTCAATATTTTGTGTGGCCACCATCATTTTCCAGCACTCCCTTAACCCTCTTGGGCATGGAGTTCACCAGAGCTTCACAGGTTGCCACAGGATGTCCTCTTCTACTCCTCCATGACGGCATCACGGAGCTGGTGGATGTTAGAGACCTTGCGCTCCTCCAACTTCCGTTTGAGGATGCCCCACAGATGTTCAATGGGGTTTAGGTCTGGAGACATGCTTGGCCAGTCCATCACCTTTAACCTCAGCTTCTTTAGCAAGGCAATGGTTGTCTTGGAGGTGTGTTTGGGGTCGTTATCATGTTGGAATACAGCCCTGAGGCCCAGTCTCCGAAGGGGAGGGGATCATGCACTGCTTCAGTATGTCACAGTACATGTTGGCATTCATGGTTCCCTCAATGAACTGTAGCTCCCCAGTGCCGGCAGCACTCATGCAGCCCCAGACCATGACACTCCCACCAACATGCTTGACTGTAGGCAAGACACACTTGTCTTTGCACTCCTCACCTGGTTGCCGGCACACACGCTTGACACCATCTGAACCAAATAAGTTTATCTTGGTCTCATCAGACCACAGGACATGGTTCCAGTAATCCATGTCCTTAGTCTGCTTGTCTTCAGCAAACTGTTTGCGAGCTTTTTTGTGCATCATCTTTAGATGAGGCTTCCTTCTGGGACGACAGCCATGCAGACCAATTTGATGCAGTGTGCGGCGTATGGTCTGAGCACTGACAGGCTGACCCCCCACCCCTTCAACCTCTGCAGCAATGCTGGCAGCACTCATACGCCTATTTTCCAAAGACAACCTCTGGATATGATGCTGAGTACGTGCACTCAACTTCTTTGGTCGACCATGGCGTGGCCTGTTCTGAGTGGAACCTGTCCTGTTAAACCGCTGTATGGTCTTGGCCACCGTGCTGCAGCTCAGTTTCAGGGTCTTGGCAATCTTCTTTTAGCCTAGGCCATCTTTATGTAGAGCAACAATTATTTTTTTCAGATCCTCAGAGAGTTCTTTGCTATGAGGTGCCATGTTGAACTTCCAGTGACCAGTATGAGGGTTTGTGAGAGCGATGACACCAAATTTAACACATCTGCTCCCCATTCACACCTGAGACCTTGTAACACTAATGAGTCACATGACACCGGGAAGGGAAAATGGCTAATTGGGCCCAATTTGGACATTTTCACTTAGGGGTGTACTCACTTTTGTTGCCAGCGGTTTAGACATGAATGGCTGTGTGTTGAGTTATTTTGAGGGGACAGCAAATTTACACCATTTTACAAGCTGTACACTCACTACTTTACATTGTAGCAAAGTGTAATTTCTTCAGTGTTGTCACATGAAAAAATATACTTAAATATTTACAAAAATGTGAGGGGTGTACTCACTTTTGTGAGATACTGTTTACATATCCATTGAGTTACATTGTGGCCAATGGTATGGGCGCAGTAAAATGCCAGCAACAATTGCAAATACAGATTGCCCCCTGATTTTTTAGCATGTAATTACACTATAGAGTCCCCCTGAATATTTCCTCCAATACATTCACTGTGGCATATAGAGTAGTTTTTTTCTGTATAGGGCAATATGTACATGTACAGTCTATTATAGTGTTTTGCCCTGGGGGCTAATGAGGGTGTGGAAAATATTGTGTTGCTAAATGTAGCACGCCATTCCCCATGATTAGACAGGTTTGTCTTACTCTACACACTCTCCTGAACATTTGCTATATTGCTTTATCTGTGGCACATTCAATAGTTTCTGAGCTATGAGGCAATATGTATTCCGTATTCAGTCATTCGCATTGTCTGAATTTTGACCTTGGAATGTGTTTTAATACCAACTTTTTATTGAAATTACTCTTAAATATGATCAAATATTAATTGTTGTAAATGTTTGAGAGGTACATTTTCTTAAACAATTTATACATTCAATTTATGTCAGCTTTGAACATATCGTTGTTTTCCTGTATATTTACATTTTGAACTTGAGAGGAATTAGTTGTCCAACCACTAGAAACCAATGGCCCATAGTAGGGAGACGTTAGTTACTATTCACAGAAGGGAGCTCGCTTTAGATTAACTAGCTATGTTCATAGCATCAAACTCAACCGAACATGCTGCCAGATGAACACCATTCTATACAATTTCTATACAATTTGTAAGAAATTTAAGATGCAATGGAACGGTTGATGAAAAATAAAATCTAAATAATATATAAATAAAAATATATTGATTGATAGACTGATCTAGGGGGGTCTAATAAATATTGAATAATAAAATAGGCATAGCGACGTCCCTGACCCTGAGTTACTTAATTCATTTATTAATGATTGTTAGCTGTCCTAGTCACATAACTTGATTCATGCCAGGTCAGTTCGACACTGGAGTGTGGCTGGATTACTTGATCCTGGCCAGCTGTAAACTTGAGCTGCTATCCAATCAACACAGATAGGGCCTAAGCATCACACACCAATTAGAGAGTAATTTTTAGAGTAATTTTGATCAGCGTCTTACCGGACATATTGTAGCAATCACTACTGGTTATGATGGTGGGTTGATAAAAATAATTCTGGATCAAAGCACCTGTCTGTATGACTTGCTGAATGAACGACTTACTTGAGAAACAGCAGGATTTTATCTGAATTTTTGTGCCGTGAAGGGGGCTTTTATTTCATTGTGGTAAAGGCTTTTTTTATACAAAGAGGAGGTGCAGTTTCATTTCGTTACCTTCCACTGCATTCTGTTCCTGGTTTTGATGGGGTCTCCACTTCAGAGAAACCTTTTGCAGACAAATACAGATCATTTATATTTGTGTGAAACTGTTTTCAGGACCTTCACACGTGAGTGATCCATCTCTCCCTGATTAGTCAAGCATGCACATATCCAACCAAACCAGCTAGTTCTAGTACTGTCCTTGCCTAAACATATTCTTCTGCATAGATTACACTTTGTCTTATTGTTCTGTCTGGACTACATCTAAGCGCATTGTTCTTCTGGACTACATCTAGATGCATTGTTCTATCTGGACTACATCTAGATGTACTGTTCTGTCTGGACTACATCTAGATGTATTGTTCTGTCTGGACTACATCTAGATGTATTGTTCTGTCTGGTCTACATCTAGATGTATTGTTCTGTCTGGACTACATCTAGATGTATTGTTCTGTCTGAAATACATCTAGATGTGTTGATCTTCTGGACTACATCAAAATGCATTGTTGTCTGTTGTCTTATGTGTCAAACATGCTTCTTCACACCTCACTGCATGTAACCTGAAACTGACAGGAGAAGACTACAACTTAATGTAAGTCTCATAGTACATACAGACATAGCTACAGATGTAATGTTGTAACATCATAAAAAAGATGATGCTCAATGTACAACCCTGTTTGAAAAAAGTTGGGACAGGGGCATGTTTATCTCTGTGTTGCATCACTTCTTTTTTTAACAACACTCTGTACGTGTTTGGGAACTGAGAAGACTAATTGCTGTAGTTTTGAACGGAATTGTATTCCCATTCATTGCTTGATATAGGATCTCGGCTGCTCAACAGATCGGGGTCTCTGTTGAATTTTTCGTTTCAGAATGCGCCAAATGTTTTCAATGGGTGACAGCTCTGGATTGCAGGCAGGCCAGTTTAGCACCCAGACTCTTTAACTATGGAGCGATGCTGTTTTAATACGTGCAGAATGTGGTTTGCCATTGTCTTGCTGAAATAAGCAAGTCCTTTCCTGAAAAAGATATTGTCTGGATGGCAGCATATGTTGCTCCAAAACCTGTACATATTGTTCAGCATTAATGGTGCCTTCACAGATGTGCAAGTCACCCATGCCATGTCCACTAATGCATCCCCATACTATCATTAACGCTGGCTACTAAACTGTGCGCTGATAAGAAGCCGGATGGTCCCTCTTCTTTTCAGTCCGGAGGACACAGTGTCCATGATTCCTAAAATGAATTTGAAATTTTGATTTGTTAGACCACAGGACGGTTTTGCACTTCGCCTCAGTCCATCTTAAATGAGCTCTGGCCCAGTGAAGGCAGAGGCAGATCTAGATATTTTTTATGTATGGTTTCTTTTTTGCATGGTAGAGTTTAAACTTGCATTTGTGGACGCAGCGACGCAGTACTGTTTTTATACAATGGTTTTCAAGAAGTCTTCCCGAGCTCATGCAGTGATTTTCACTACAGAATTGTGTCTGTTTATAATGCAGTGCTGCACTGCAAAAAATATCTGTCTTATCAAGTATTTTTAACTTGTTTTCAGGTTAAAAAATCTAACCATCCTTAAAATAAGGTACATTTTTCTTAACAAGCTAGAATATACCGCTTGTTTTTAGAAAATATGCCTTGAATATCGTGTAATTTGTCTTGTTCCACTGCCAGATTATTTTACTTATTTCAAGCAAATATCTCCTTAAAAATAGTGAAATAGTCTTATTCCTTTATCAACATTTTTTGCAGTGTGATTGAGGGCCCAAAGATCACAGCCACCCAGTATTGGTTTTCGGCCATGTCTCTTGCATTCCGAGATTTCTCAGGATTCTCTGAATCTTTTAATTTTATTATGTCCGGCAGATGATGAGATCTCCAAACTCTTGGCATTGAGAAACGTTATTCTTAAATTGTTGCACTATTTACCTACACAGTCTTGCGCAGAGTGGTGATCCCCTCCCCATCTTTACTTTGTACAGACCATTCATCTCTGGGATGTTTTTTTTATACCCAATCATGTTACTGACCTGTTGCCAATTGATGTAATTAGTTGTGAGATGTTCCACCAGGTTTACCATTACACAGCAATTTCCAGTCTTTTGTTGCCTTTGTCCTGACTTTTTCGAAACGTGTTGCTGGCATCACATTCAGTGTGGGCATATAATTTTCAAGAAACAAAATGTCTCTGTTTCAACAATTGATATGTTACCTTTGTACAATTTTCTATTTCATTTAGGGTTTAAATGATTTGCACATCATTGCATTCTGTTTTTATTTACATTTAAAGAGCGTCCCAACTTTATTGGAAACAGGGTTGTACAGTTGTGCTCATAAGAATGCATACTCTGTGGCAGAAATTGTGAAATTTTGGCATTGATTTTGAAAATATGACTGATCATGCAAAAAAACTCTATAATAGTGAGAAGAAGCCATATATTATCACATAGTTGTTTGGCTCCTTTTTAAATCATAATGATAACAGAAATCACCCAAATGGCCCTGATCAAAAGTTTACATACCCTTGAATGTTTGGCCTTGTTACAGACACACAGAGCCCCGCCTGTCCGGGCGCCGTTGTCCCCGCCTGGTGTTTCCCGGTCTTGCAATCGGGTGCCCGCGCCTTGTTTTTTGTATCCCCACTTGGTGGCAGGTGTTCTTCCATGCCTCCAATTGGGGATCCTATTTAAGTTGCCTCTCAGTTCAGTCTGTTGTCGGTTATTGTTTGTTCCATGTGATGCTGTTTTTGCTATGAGATGCTGTTTTGTTTTCCTTTTGGTTTTGTCTTTCATTTAGTAAACCTGCCTTTTGGTTTTGGAAGACCAACCTGCCTGCGCCTACTTCCGCCTACCACACCAAGCCCGTGACGACGATACTTGAACAAAAATGAGCTGTATGGTTGAGTTGCCAGAAAGAAGCCTTCACTGCACCAATGCCACCAAAAGCCTGGTTACAATATGCCCGACAACACCTTGACACGCCTCACAGCTTCTGGCACACTGTAATTTGGAGTGACGACCATAAGCGCTATGTTTGGAGAGGGGTCAACAAGGCCTATAGTGAACAGAATACCATCCCCACTGTGAAGCATGGTGTTGGCTCGCTGATGTTTTGGGGGTGTGAGCTCTAAAGGCATGTGGAATATGGTGAAAATTGATGGCAAGATGAATGCAGCATGTTATCAGAAAATACAGGCAGACAATTTGCATTCTTCTGCACGAAAGTTGCGCATGGGACGCTCTTGGACTTTCCAGCACGACAATGACCCTGAGCACAAGGCCAAGCTGACCCTGCAGTGGTTACAGTAGAAAAAGGTGAAGGTTCTAGAGTGGCCATCAGTCTCCTGACCTTAATATCATCGAGCCACTCTGGTGAGATCTCAAACGTGCGGTTCATGCAAGTAGACCAAAGACTTGGCATGACCTGGAGGCATTTTGCCAAGATGAATGGGCCGCTATACCACCTGCAAGAATTCGGAGCCTTATAGACAACTATTACAAAAGACTGCACGCTGTCATTGATGCAAAAGGGGGCAATACACAGTATTAGGAACTAAGGGTATGCAGACTTTTAAACAGGGGTCAGTTCATTTTTTTGGCAGACCGCGTCAGCAGAGCTGGCCTAGAAGAGTGAATGTCTCTTACTAACTGAGTGAGTGAGTGCCTGCCTGACTGACTACCCCTTGTTAAATACCGTAGTGGTTAGAGACACAGACTGCAGAATAACAGGTCTCACGTTCGACACCCATCAACAGTCAAAATATATTAAGGCTTAGGATCTGTTCAAGACAGACAAAAACTTTGCTGGCTACAACCTTCTGTAGCTACATTATAGGAAGCCTAAAATATAAAATAAAATTTCTGATGGATATTAGGATTTGTTCAGGATGAATAAACACTTCGCTGGCTACACGATTCTCTCGTCTTTTCACTTGACGAAAAAATCTTTATCGTCACCTATATTGATAGTTATTGTATCAATATCATTCACAAATGGCTAATAAGCTGTTAAAACAGCCAGTGGCAAAAGTGGATTTGTTCAGGACAGACAAAAACTTTGCTGGCTACAACCTTCAATAGCTATGTTATAGGAAGCCAAAAATAAAACAGTTCTGGTGGATATTAGGATTTGTTCAGGACAGACAAAAACTTTGCTGGCTACAACCTTCAATAGCTATGTTATAGGAAGCCAAAAATAAAACAGTTCTGGTGGATATTAGGATTTGTTCA
>JACXGI010012762.1:5251-22184 GCA_016801175.1 Esox masquinongy | reverse complement strand
CTCAGCTTCTTTAGCAAGGCAGTGGTTGTCTTGGAGGTGTGTTTGGGGTCGTTATCATGTTGGAATACTGCCCTGCGGCCCAGTCTCCAAAGGGAGGGGATCATGCTCTGCTTCAGTATGTCACAGTACATGTTGGCATTCATGGTTCCCTCAATGAACTGTAGCTCCCCAGTGCCGGCAGCACTCATGCAGCCCCAGACCATGCCACTCCCACCACCATGCTTGACTGTAGGCAAGACACACTTGTCTTTGTACTCCTCACCTGGTTGCCGCCACACACGCTTGACACAATCTGAGCCAAATAAGTTTATCTTGGTCTCATCAGACCACAGGACATGGTTCCAGTAATCCATGTCCTTAGTCTGCTTGTCTTCAGCAAACTGTTTGCGGGCTTTCTTGTGCATCATCTTTAGAAGAGGCTTCCTTCTGGGACGACAGCCATGCAGACCAATTTGATGCAGTGTGCAGCGTATGGTCTGAGCACTGACAGGCTGACCTCCCACCCCTTCAACCTCTGCAGCAATGCTGGCAGCACTCATATGTCTATTTCCCAAAGACATCCTCTGGATATGACGCTGAGCACGTGCACTCAACTTCTTTGGTCGACCATGGCGAGGCCTGTTCTGAGTGGAACCTGTCCTGTTAAACCGCTGTATGTTCTTGGCCACCGTGCTGCAGCTCAGTTTCAGGGTTTTGGCAATCTTCTTATAGCCTAGGCCATCTTTATGTAGAGCAACAATTCTTTTTTTCAGATCCTCAGAGAGTTCTTTGCCATGAGGTGCCATGTTGAACTTCCAGTGACCAGTATGAGGGAGTGTGAGAGCGATAACATCAAATTTAACACGCCTGCTCCCCATTCACACCTGAGACCTTGTAACACTAACGAGTCACATGACACCGGGGAGGGAAAGTGGCTAATTGGGCCCAATGTGGACATTTTCACTTAGGGGTGAACTCACTTTTGTTGCCAGCGGTTTAGACATTAATGGCTGTGTTTTGAGTTATTTTGAGGGGACAGCAAATGTACACTTTTATACAAGCTGTACACTCACTACTTTACATTGTAGCAAAGTGTCATTTCTTCAGTGTTGTCACATGAAAAGATATAATCAAATATTTACAAAAATGTGAGGGGTGTACTCATTTTTGTGAGATACTGTATATACATGCACATTGCGCACATTGAAACAGTCCAACCCCGCTAGGTCTGCATCCAAGGATCCTGCAATGCCCAGAGTCTAATGATACGGGGCAAGAATCAACTTAAAACTTCCAAACACCAGACATGATGTCTTACAAATCCGATAGTGATGCACACAGCCCGATCGCAGTGAGTGGCTGCTCTGCGCAGAACGAACACCACGATCACAAGCTCTCAACAGACACGGTCCAACACGCCAGCGCGGCTCTACGCGAGGCCCTGCGCGGCATCCTGACCAATCGCTCGAGTCACACGTATGATGAGAAACAGACCGTAACCAGGAGGACAGACAACCAGAAAAAACACCACCGCAGGCTACATACAGTAACCCAATAGCCCAGGTACGGTTTGTATGTCCAGGCGCTCTAGGGAGGCACGTTTGCCATATTGGACAATGGTTGCTGTCGACTCCAAAAGGTTCCAAAGGAGGATACGCGAGGTAGAGCCCGAAATATCTAGATGTCTACACGAGGGTCACCGGGACCACATGAGTAACTATATAAAGCTTAGTCTTGAGAGCGTGTCACTGAGCGCTCCTCTCCCATCACTTTCCTGTATTTACGAACAGCTTCATCCTCAAACTGCCCCAAGTCTTAGCACAACAAGACATATTAAAGGCAGAAGAAGCAATTCGAGCTCGGGAAACGTAATCCCGACACAGAAAACTGTGCCTATTCAGTCACACTGACAGCAACCCTCTCAGCACTCTCGCCTCGGATACCCGAAACGGACCTCCTAGCCTCTCCGCCCTCGTAATCCCACCGCGTTTTCACCCCAGGACCCCCACCGAATCGAGTAACACGATGTCCGAGTGGTACGACTGTCTCCTTGTGAAGAACAGGATCCTGACAGATCACGGGAAGGAAACCCTGGCCTGTGTCAACGTGAGATTCCTCAGCGACAACGGAGTCGATGTAATGATAGGGCCCACGGACAGTTCCTTCACCAGACCCATGCACGTAGAGGCTGCGCACTACCACGATCTCTGCGCCCTAGTAGCCATGATTGCGTGCTACATTGCTCCCAATGTGAAAAGCTTGTACGATTATCCCATGAGACACGTAAAAGTCGCGGCGGCATCGCAGCGATTCGTCCACGCTTCGTGATCGACCGTCAGTTGCAGGGAGGTGAGGACAAGAGTGAGGAAAGGAAAGGCAATCCAAGTCATGACAAGAGAAGCATAAAAGTACACCGTGCAGTCATCCTCGGAACAACCAATCCCCTCGAGATCGATCACTGCGATCTAACAACATCCAAGACCGACTGCAAGTATGTGCTTATGCTATGGCTTTGTGGTGTACTGTTGGTTTGTTATTGCTGGAAATAACATTAAAGAAATTATTCTTTCCACTGTTCTGTCTTGTGTCCTATCCCACCTGCCCCGTGCATAAGGGCACGCTGAAATCTAGCCGAGAGAATAGGTGTCATCGATAAGAACATAGTTCATTGGTGCTAGTTACAACACAGACAACGGGTGATAGATAAGATTGGAATAGGTGTGGGTAACAGCGAAAATCCACGCGCTGCAACACAGGGCCTGTGATACGAACCACACAAAACTGCGAACTGAACCGTACTCTCGGTGCAACATGTACATATGGATCAAGGCCCTGACTCGTATAATCAGGAAAGACACAAACATGTGTATACAATTAAGGAATAATTTTATTTAGATATTGGCACTTAAACACATCGACAAGTACATAGTGTATTAAATGGCATTCAGTGCCTATGCAACATCCGTATAGTCCCAACATGGTCTCAGTTATTAAAAGGTCTACTAACATCAATACCGCTCTTGATAGCTTTGTGTATCAACTGTTTAATCGCTAACCCCACATAGGACTTTTTAGATACATGTAAACACAATAACTGAAGGTAGTAGTCCTTAGACAGAAGACTTTTTGCTTTCTTCGCACCAAAACGCCACTACGTCGCGTACAGCATCCTCATTAAATTTATCCATGTCTGATCTCGCTCAGTCTCTGCTTGATGTACGGCTCCAACTTGAACTCATGCAGAAAGTTCCCAGCTTCCACGCGGACCATCGGTCAGGGGGTCCTGAACCCCCGTTGCGTTCAAAGCCTTGGCCAACACAAGATCCAGTCGCGGTGTTAAAACCTTCTTCGCGATTTCATCATAATGGGTGTCAAAGAAATAATCAGGTGGATCGAGACAAGAATGTATTTTCGGCACAAGATCCATTCGCGGTGTTATGATCTTCCTCGTGAATTCATCATAATAGGTCTCAAAAAAATAATCAGGCGCATCGAGACAAGAATGCCTTTTCGGGCTCGGTTGCTCCCCTTCACATCCAACGCATGCTTTGCGGAGAATAGCATGAACAACGGTTTCCAGAATCATACCCAATGTTGCTTTGATGGTCTTTAAAACTTCTGGTGTATGGCGTTTCCCCCTTTTATGCCAACCCTCCTCAAAAAGGTATGCCAGATTAAGATCTTCTAGCTGATCACGATACCGGTCCACCCAATCGTAGGTTCTTGTTGTGTATCTCTGCGAACTCTCGGGGTCCGGGGTACCGTAGAAGTCTGCAGAGTCCTCAGCCATTGCTTCACACAGCCAGGCATCAACCCCTGCACGGTCAAGCTTCGGTTCGTTGTATCGTTGAGACATGTTTCGTAAATTCTTCCTGGTTGATAGTAACATGCGCTCTGTCTGTTTTTATGCTGTGTTGAGGACTGTGTTAGCTTAAGGCAGGGCTTCACTGGTCCATACGTCCAACTGCGCTCCACTACGGCCCCCGGACCACTGCACAGTAGGTCAGCGTGAGTCCAAACTGTAACACCGAGTAACAGTGGACCTACCGATGTTACCCCACGCCACCGGGGCCGGTACCCAACTCCCTCGAGCCAGAGGAGCCCCACACCGGTACCCAGAGTGGCAAACGCGTTTGTTTTCGTGCACGTGCTATCACCAGCGGCCAGCAGATGCCGTGCCCATGCCCGTCCGCCCTTTAACCCTCGCGTCGTCCTAGGGTCTGAATGACCCGCAGACAGCCTGTCCAGCCCTTGTGTCGCCTTGGGGTCAGAGAAATCCACTGTTATCCTTCCCCTCGCCTCGCACCGGGGTCAGAGAGACCCACTGTTAGCCTGCCCGCACTCCCCTTGCCTTCGGGTTTCTCTGACACGAACGAGTTGCCTCGTCCCCTTGTCCTCGGGTCTCTCTGACACACGAGCAGACTGCCACGCTCGCATGGCCTTTTGGGTCTCTCTGACACGAGTGGCCTGCCCCTTGCCCTTGGGTCTCTCTGACACCAACGAGTTGCCTCGTCCCCTTGCCCTCGGGTCTTTCTGACACACGAGCAGACTGCCACGCTCCCCGTGCCTTTGGGTCGTTCTGACACGAGCGAGGAATTGCCCGATCCCCTTGCCTTTTGGGTCTTTCTTACACGAACGAGTTGCCTTGTCCCCTTGCCCTCGGGTCTTTCTGACACACGAGCAGACTGCCACGCTCCCCTTGCCTTCGGGTCTTTCTGACACGACCGAGGAATTGCCCGATCCCCTTGCCTTCGGGTCTTTCTGACACGAACGAGTTGCCTCGTCCCCTTGCCTTCGGGTCGTTCTGACACGACCGTTGGCCTGCCCGTGTTCCCCTTGCCTTTGGGTCTCTCTGACACCAACGAGTTGCCCGCTTCCCTTGCCCTCGGGTTGTTCTGACACACGAGCAGACTGCCACGCTCGCATCGCCCTCGGGTCTTTCTGACACAAGCGAGTTGCCTTATCCCCTTGCCTTTGGGTCTCTCAGACACGAGCGAGTTCCTGCTCCCCTTGCCTTTGGGTCTCTCTGACACGAGGGTGTTGCCCCATCCCCTTGCCTTCAGGTCTCTCTGACACGAACCGGTTGGCCATTCCCCTTGCCTTTGGGTCTCTCAGACACAAGCGAGTTGGCCGCTCCCCTTGCCTTTGGGTCTCTCCGACACGAACGTGTTGGGCTCTCCCCTTGCCCTCGGTCTCTCCGACACAAACGTGTTGGCCGCTCCCCTTGCCTTCGGGTCTCTCCGACACGAACGTGTTGGGCTCTCCCCTTGCCCTCGGGTCTCTCCGACACGAACGTGTTGGCCGCTCCCCTTGCCTCCGGGTCTCTCTGACACGAGCGAGTTGCCTCATCCCCTTGCCTTCGGGTTTCTCCGACACGAACGTGTTGGCCGCTCCCCTTGCCTTCGGGTCTCTCTGACACGAGCGAGTTGCCTCATCCCCTTGTCTTTGGGTCTCTCCGACACGAACGTGTTGGCCACTCACCTTGCCCTCAGGTCTCTCTGACACGAGCGAGTTGCCTCATCCCCTTGCCCTCGGTCTCTCCGACTCGAGCGAGTTGCCCGCTCACGCCAAACCCACTAGGGACCCCGCAGCCGCTGTACCGAGAGCGAGAAAAAGATACTAACATTCGTCCGCGGCATGTGCGTGCGTGCTGCTCTGTCGGTGTCCGAGGCTCGATGATCGGCGCGGCTATGTGCACCGCGAAACAGGTTCTAGAACAGTTTTTCACAAATGTCCCGCCTAACTACCCTGAGGATGAGGAGGAAACAGGAGTACCAGGAGGAACAGGAGGAAGTGTCAGAGGAAGAAGACGGCGAGGAATACAACCCGGAGCACAACGACGACCGCGCCTCATCCTTGTCGTCAGACCAGGATCTAGACGCACCTGGGGCCGAGAGAGAGACATTCCGGACGAAAAACGGCACGATCGTGTGGTCCTCGGTGGCGTATCCCAAACAGGGCAGGTGGTTGGAACCTAACGTTGCTGGGACGATTCCCCCTGGCCCCACGGGGCACGCGGTCTCGCACGCACGGGACATAGCCTCCACTTTCCACCTGTTCATCACACCCGCGATAGAGACCGTGGTCCTGGAGATGACAAACCTGGAGGGCTCTCGGAATTACGGAGACGGCTGGAAGGCGATGGACGTGATCGACCTGTGCGCCTACATGGGGCTGCTGATCCTGGCGGTCTATGGAACGCAGAGAGCGGAAGGCCGATATTCCGCACCACGATGCCTCTGAAACTCTTTCACACATACTCAAGACTGTTGCGCTTCGACGACCGCGAGTCGCGGCCGGCAAGACGCGCCGCTGACAAACTGGCGGCCATACGAGAGGTCTGGGACAAGTGGGCCGAGTGGCTGCCGTACCTCTACAACCCGGGCCCTCACGTGATGGTGGACGAGCAATTGGTTCCGTTCAGAGGTAGTGCACTCACGCACGCATGCACATCTGTACGAAAACCTAGAGGCCAACTCCACTCCCCGTGACTATTTTCAGTGACACCGATGCTCATCATCGTCATCATCATCTCTTGTCTACCCAGGTCGTTGCCCTTTCCGCCAGTACATGCCCAGCAAGAAGAACCAGGGCATGCGGGTAGTGCTTGATGTGACTGAGGGGCTCAGGGGGCACAACGTGACGTGCAACAATTTCTTCACCTCCTACGAACTCGGACAGCAGCTCCTGGCCAGGGAGATCACGATGGTGGGCACGGTTCGCAAGCACAAGCCCGAGCTCCTGGTCGCGCTGCTCGTGACCAAGGGCAGAGAGGTCTTCTCGTCCAGGTTTGCCTTCACGCCAAGTACGACTCTAGTGTCCTACATGCCCAAGAAAAACAAGAACGTGGTACTGCTGAGCACGCTGCACACGGATGCGGATGTCAGCGAGCGCCAGGACAGGAAACCCGCCGTCATCCTGGACTACAACTGCAACAAAGGAGATGTGGACAACCTAGACAAGGTGGTAGGGACGTACAGCTGTAGAAGGATGACGGCCCGCTGGCCCCTGGTGGTCTTCCACAACATCATCGACGTCTCCTCGTACAACGCCTTCATGATATGGAGGGAGCTCAACCCCGGCTGGATGACCCGTAAGCGGAACAAGAGGAGGGTGTTCCTCGAGCAGCTGGGAAAGGCGCTGGTGACATCGCTCATCGAAAGAAGGGAGCGTATCCCGCGCACACGTGTCCGCGGCGTTTGTAAACGCAGCGCAGAGCGCCAGAGCATGTGATCGCCCCGAAGGCCCCGGCCCCTGCCTCTGCCTCTGCCAGTAAGAGGAAGAGGGGTCAGAGCTGCCCGCCCAAGAAGGACTGTAAAACCCACACGGTGTGCAGCAGGTGTAAGAAATACGTCTGCAGAGGCTGTGCACACGCATACTGTCCCACGTGTGCCAATTGGGGGTTTACAGAAGAAGGTACGATCTGACTCGCGGGACACGGGGTGCGTGTCCCGCCCCACGGTTAGGTGACAGTGTCTCGGGGTCGGAGCGACCCACCATTAGCCCGCCCCATCCCCTTGCCCTCGGGTCTTTCTGACCCACCGTTAGCCCGTACCATCCCCTTGCCCTCGGGTCATTCTGACCCACCGTTAGCCCGCCCCGTCCCCTAGCCCACGGGTCTCTCTGACCCACCGTTAGCCTGCCCCGTCCCCTTGCCCTAGGGTCTCTGTGACCCACCTTCTGTACAAATCCCAATTTTCATGACAATTCACAAGAACTCTACGCTCCGATTATTCCTTCTTCTCCAAAGTTATTAAATAATCAGAAACAGATTTCAGCGCAAGTGCATCGAAGTTATTCAGCAAGCTCTTGGTCTGATCCAGGATATCTGGAAGACGTTGCTACTTACGGTAAGAATTCTATAAAAAATAAATCATTATTTTACATACGCTTCATTTATCGTTTAAAAAAAAATGTATTACAGATTCTGACGAGACGTACCGAGATGCTCCAGAGGAGCAAAAAAGCGTAGCAGGTGCTTACGGTAAGAATATTATTAATCGTTCTGTAAAATAAAAAAAGCATTTTATGTCCCATTCTCGTTTTAAATGTTTAATTACAGATTCTGATGAGGCGTACCGAGATTTATCTGAAGTTCGCCTGAACCCTGCACAGAATAAAAACAGCAAAACTGTTTCTCTGCAAAATTGCCGACAACAAACCCTGGATCAGTTTCTACCTAGCGCTCAAGCTGTAAGAAATGGCAAGTATTATCTTAAACGTTATATTGTAAAACGTATTACACATTTTTCTAATTAGGTCTATTTAATCCTTTCAGACAACGTAGATGTATCAGGCTCCGAAGATCCGCAAGATGGCAGTGCTGATCAACTTGCCCCGCATACTCCAGAGCAAGATGATTTGCGACAAGACGGTTTGAGAGAAGACGGTTTGAGACAAGACGGCTTGACGAGCGCAAGTAGTAATGATGTTGTTGTTCAGGGTAACCGTGTTGTTGCTTCTATAACCCCACCTCGCGAATCATTGTTTGAGAGTTCTAATAGAGAAGACGAAGCAGATCCACATTTGTTTTAAAGAAAAGAGGTTGCAAGGCTTGTAAAAGCTAGGGAAGATCAGTTACACACACGTACACTTGATCTATTAAGCCGTCAACGGCGTCAAGATAAAGCTTTCTGGAAAAACAAGCTTCCAAGGCTCATAGGCAAACATCTGAAAAATGGATCCACCGCCAGATCCAAAACTTGATTATAAGGCATTGATAGATCAAATTAGATCATTAAATCCTACTTCTAACATAACACCATCACAACATTTAGATACAGAACCATCAGATATTGATTATTCAGCGCTGTTTGAACAAATGAATGAGTTAATCCGAGAGCCACCTGCTTCGAGTCCAGAAGCATTATACATAAACTATGATGAATTAATCACAGCTTCGAGTCCAGAAGCATTACACATAAACCCTGACTATGATGCTCTGATTAGACAAATAAAATAATTAAATCCAGAACCAGCTTCTCACATGATACCGCCAACTCCTTTAGAATCACAGGCTTCCCATTCAGGTGCGAATCAACAGGGTAGAGGTGTTGATAGAGATGTGAATATTGTTTATCGCAATAAATACAGCAACATTGAAATCCGACAGCGTTTTAATTTTGCTCACATGAATGAAATGCATGATTATTCAGCATTCTATGTCAATGTGTTAACCACTTTAACAGAACTGTTAGAAACAGCTACGCCGAGCCTAGAGATGTATTGCAATTAGAAATTATTGTGCAAATATTGAGAACTCCTCAGGATGCGGGCTGCCCTAGGAGGAAGACTGAAACTCTTTCCTTTTATTGTTAATTATAGCTACTGAATTTCAGAGAACAGTGGGTTTGTCCATTTATGAAAATGTAGCGTTTTCTATCATAGTAGGCATGATTCGGCCATCTTGAAATTCCAAAACACATTGCAGCCTCATCCACAAATGCTGTATTTGTTTGTACAAGACAATCATTATTATGGTATTAAGAACATTAAGGCATTCTTGGGTGTAGCCTACATCTGCCGGTCATGTCATACAGGCTTTATGCGATTAGGAGGGCACTCCTGTCGGTATAACTGTGCAGTATGCATTGATGTGAACTGCCCATATCAGCCCCTGCAGCTCACAAAGTGTTATGACTGTAACCGTACATGCCGTTCAGCATACTGTTATGAAAAAACCCAAGTTGGCCTTAAGGCATCCTGTGGCAGGTAATTTTGCCAGCTGGTGTCACATCAATAAGAGATGTCCCTTATGCCATGTCAATTATAATCTAAAAATTAATAACCCTGAACCACACAAATGTAGCAGAAAATGTTGTCCAATATGTAAAGGGCTTTTGGATGATGTTGGTGTATTTGAAAAGGTCCACGAATGTTATCAATCTTTGAATGAAGAGAAGCCCTCGGAAAAAATTGTCTTTTATGACTTTGAAACCCGACAGAATGACTCAACAGGTTTACATATACCTATATTTGTGTCTAGCATGACCTTTGAGGGTAAAAAGTGGACGGCTAAGGGACAGAATTGTGCCATGCTCTTTTTAAAACACTTTCGGAAAAACGAATATAGAAAGTACACTTTCATAGCCCATAATTCAAGAGGTTATGACTCCTACCTTCTTTTAAACCCCTTGATAGTGCAAGGCGTAACTCCCACTCTTATAACACAAGGAAGCAAGGTGTTGTGTTTTACAGATCATGCATTTGATCAACGCTATATTGACAGTCTTAGCTTTCTTCCCATGAAACTCTCTCAAATGCCCGATGCTCTCGGTCTTGAAACAGCTGTTAAAGGTTGGTTTCCGCATTTTTTCAGCTCTGAGGAGAATCTCAATTACATCGGCCCTTACCCCGGTCCTGAAATGTATGGAGCTGATCAAATGACAGTCAAAGAGAGAGAGATGTTTATGACGTGGTATGAGACAGTCCGTCATGAGACCTTCGCTTTTCATAAAGAGATGGAAATGTATTGTGACAATGATGTGGCTATCTTGCGTGAAGGTTGTCTCAAGTTCAGAGAGGAAGTAATCAATGACACAGGCATTGATCCCTTGAGTTGTATAACTATTGCATCGGCTTGTATGAAAACCTATCGTACTCATTTTATGACAGAGGAATCTATAGCCATTCTCTCCCCTGATAACTTTAGGAGGCAGTACAAATCATATTCTAGTGGTTCCATCCAATGGTTGGAATACCTGGCTGAGACAAAAAACATCTTTATTCAGCATGCCTTGAAGGGGGGTGAAAAAAGGTTTGCCCCTTATCATGTAGATTATGCAGTCATCGACGGTGTTGAGACAGCTTTTGAGTACAACGGATGTTTCTTTCACGGATGTACATCCTGCTTTTTGCCACAGGAAATGTGTGCTTTAACCCAAAAGAGCTTTGGTGACATGTATCTAGAGTTCCAAGACAAACAGAAATCCTTACAGGTTGATTATGGTCTGAAAGTGGTGGTTTTGTGGGAACACGAGTGGGCTCACTTGAAAAGGTGTGACCCTCAGGTTCGAGCTTTTATGGATAATTTTGGCATGCCAGAACCCCTGGAACCCAGAGATGCATTATTTGATGGCTGCACCAATGCTTTGACTTTAAGGCATTTAGCCCAAGAGGATGAAACAATAGAGTACATTGACTTTACATCCCTTTATCCTCATGTCATGAGCAAATACCACTTTCCTCTGGGCCATCCTGAAATCATTCATAGTGACTTTGACTTGCCCCAAAACTATTTCGGTCTGATTAAGGCAACAGTTTACCCTCCTCGAGGTTTGTTTCTTCCAGTGTTACCAACCCATGGGCCTAATGGGAAGCTTTTCTTTTCACTTTGTCGCACATGCAGTGACAACAATAATCAGCAACATCCCTGTGATCATTCTGATGAAGAGAGAGCCCTGACAGGTGTATGGGTTACTGAGGAGTTTAATAAAGCTCTAGAGAAAGATTACATTGTGGCTAAAATCTATGAAGTGTGGAACTTTGCCAGAAAATCTGATACTCTTTTTAAATAGTATATCAAGACTTTCTTGAGAGGCAAGCAGATGGCTTCGGGTTATCCTGCATCAGCCACCGATCAAGAGAGCAAAGACAGGTACATTCAGGATTATTATGACAAAGAGGGCATACATTTGGATCCTGAAAAAATTAGAGTCAATAAGGATAAGAGAAGTGTTTCAAAACTTTTTTTGAACAATTTGTGGGGAAAGTATGCTCAGAGAAGCAATATGCTGACAACATCCATTGTTAAAGAAGCCCAGCAATTTACAGAGTTCATTTTTTCAAACCGTTTTGAAATTTCTCATTTTCCATTTTGAGGTTGCTCTGGTACAGTGGCGGCATAAAAAGAATTACCTTAGATGTCCCGGAAATGTCAATGTAATCATTGCAGCTTTCACGACAGATTACGGTCGTCTTGAATTGTACAACCTTATGGAACAGCTACAGAGGAGAGTTCTATACCACGACACATATTCTGTGGTTTATGTGAGCAAGTCAGGTGAATGGAAACCCCCTCTGAGCAATTATTTGGGAGGTTTAACAAATGAACTTGAAGACGGTGATCATATCACAGAATGGTCATCCTGTGGTCCCAAGAGTTATGGGTTTAGGACTAAAAACAATCGCGTAGTCTTGAACGTCAAAGGCATCACACAAAACTATGAAAACGCCCCAAAGGTAAACCTGGAATCACTCACACGTTTGGTCAAGGGTTTCATAAAAGACAAAACTAGTGAGGAAATATTTACATCTTACAAAAGAATTGTCAGGGATAAAAAACGTTCCCATCTGCGCAATAAATCACTCATCAAAACGTTCTGGGTGGTCTATGACAAGAGAGTGCTTTTACCAGACGGTACCACATTACCATTTGGCTTCTGATTAGATAATATGGAATTTGTACAAGGTTTTGATTCAAGATTGCATTTACCTTTCTCAGCTCTGGTCGTTGGACCATCCAACAGTGGAAAAACTTGTTTTGTGAAAAATGTTTTAGAAAATTCTGAACATGTATTAACTCAGAACTTTGATAATATAGTGTGGTGTTACAGTTGCTATCAACCGATGTATGATGACATGTTGAAGAAAATAAAAATAAACTTTGTTGAAGGAATCCCTGAATCATTGAATGATGATCAACTCCTTCTTCCTAACAGAAATAATCTTTTAGTTTTGGATGATATGCTGTTTGCAGGTAGTGAACATCCTGAAATTGCCAGAGCTTTTACTCAATATACTCATCATCAAAACTTATCTGTGCTCTATTTGGTACAAAATGTGTTTCACCAGGGTAAAAATAGCCGTACCATTAGCTTGAACTCCAATTACATGGTTTTGTTTAAAAATCCTAGAGACAAACTGCAGATTAACACTTTGGCTCAGCAAATGTATCCGGGGAGACGAGCATTTTTCACGGAAAGTTACGAAGACGCAATAAAAGAAGCATTTTCCTATTTGCTGGTAGACCTTAAAGCTTCTACACAAGAACATTTAAGACTCAGAACAGGTTTGTTCCCGTGGGAGTGGCCAACAGTTTACGTCCCAAAGAAAAAGTAAACATCTGCACGTTTAAAAAGACATTTGCCCTTCTTGAGAGCCCTAGTCGTAGCCAGCCCTAAAGAACGCAAGTCTGCCTTGGTCCATTGTTCTTCAAATCTTATTTTGGCCCTCTGCGAGATTGCTTTGAATGTTTTCAAAGGGCGCATCCCACTCAGCCAGGAACAATTAAAAAAACTAAAGAGGCAAAAGGCAGTGATCAAGATATTTGCAGATGAAAGGACCAGTATTATAAAAAAGAGGCGTGCCATACAGCAGGCGGTTTCCTCCTACCCCTACTAAGCGTAGCCCTCCCTTTCCTCAGTAACCTGATCGCCCCCAGGAGTGGGAGGTAATGTCTAACAAAATGTATTTAGTGCCTCAACATCAGCTGGATAAACTTAAGCAACAGGGTCCTGAAACTATTAGGCAAACGGCTGAAAGCGATCTGGATACGGATATGAAGGATGTATTGAATATGAAAGGAATGAACCCTTATAACAAGGCAAAGAAATGCTCTCAACTCTTACAAATGTATTTGTCTTTGTTGAAACAAGATGAAAATAACACGGGACACTTGACCCTCTCCCTACCGGAAACGGCGGCTACAGAACCTCGTGTGCCAGGGAGCTTACAGGATCACACCATAGATGAGGATGCTGTTATGAGTGACATGCTCGAGCATACTCCGGCACGTAGCCGAAAAAATTTTGTATACATTATGAATAAAATAAAGGGGTCAAAAGAAAGAGCTGGCTGGAATGACAAGGGTGAATTCATCAGTAATGGTAACATTTTAAGTGGCTCTAATATGATAGACTTGATCAAAAATGTAACTGCCTCACACAAGATATCCGAAGACAGAAGACCTCTAGGATGGACCCATTTTCTTGAGACCATGGCTGATCTCAATTTACCTCTGGCAGGTGTGGCTAATTATAAAATTTGTCAACAGATACAGAATTTAAAATCAGTTCCCTCCAAAAGACACTCATTTGAAAGGCGGAATACCGAAGACTGGTTACAATTTTCTGAATAAATACACAATCGATAATTGTAATGTAATGAGATTTTTATTTCAATAAAAATACATTTGACAAAAAAAACATAGCATTTAATGGCCTTCTTTAAACATTTGTCTTGAACATGCACACTGAGTATAAGGTTTTAAAGGGAGTACATTTAAACACTTTACAGATTTTCTAACAAAACAATCTACCATGACATCATTACTTCTTAAATCATCACTATATTGTGATATAACATCTTCATATGAAAGTCCTCTGGCTCTTTGACAGAGATAGACAATACAATGATGACCACAGGTTGTAGAAAATTCATCCTGTACTTGTTTAGTGCTGTAATATATCTTGAATCCGTTTCTGATTAAAAATTGTTTTATTGATTTGGGAAAATGAGAAAATCCCGGTGGAAACCCGTAGGAATCGAAAAAAGTTGTGATTTTTCTGCCTTCTTCCTCTTCTAACGTCACGGCGAGCCAGTGTTCCCCAGGCATGTATTTAGGATGGGTATTAACAATGAACATAGCGGGTCTATTACTACAAGTATCCTGAGGTAATTCGTCACAAGCCCATACTCCGCAGTACTGCTTTCCGACCATTCATTGCATAAAACTCTCAATCTCTTGGGTGTTCAACTTTGTTTTAATTAATAATAATCCACCAGGACTTGTCTTCGGGAGTTTACTTCCTAGATGGAATCGGAGCATGCGTACACGATTATAGTAGCCGTACGGTCTAAGGGTTCCCGGAAGCGCATTTCCAGTCGCAGGCTGCCTGTGGAGACCGGTGAAAGGTTTCCTGTGTTGTCATCATCAGGGGATAAGTTAAAAGCGAACAGGGCATAGCCAGATGCGTAATCTTTTCTCTCAACGAGCAAAGCCAGATCTTTTAAATGTCTCCCCGTAGCCAGATATAGATTATAAAATTCTCTAACGCATAGACCGTTGTTGAAATTCGGCTGGAAGGCCTTAGCGGGAATTCGACGTCCGTCCTGACAGAGGGCTACATACTGTGCGTTGAAATGAGGAAAATTTAAGGGGTTTTTATCAAAACTGCCAGTGCAGGCTTCGTGATCAACCAGTCCGATAACAATGTAGCAGGGTAACGATCCCAAAAACAGGTTGTCCTGACTGGAAATTCTAGAGCCTCTGGGTATGCTGAATGTTTTCATGGTAATTCTTTGAATAGGGTAAAGGGCATTTCCTTTCATTAAGGCCTGAGAATGGCCTAAACGAACGGCCGGAGATACAGAAACTTTTTTCACAAACAGCGTGGCACTCAGCACTTTTAAGCTAAAATCTCCTTTGGCTGCAGCCATCAGACAAAATTCATCTTTTGCTCTTGATAACTTGATTCTTAAATCAATGGCATTTAGGAGTAAATGCTCTTGAAAGAAAATCTTGTGATGTATTGCACCCAAAAGATCCACCCTTTGGGAATTTCTACTGTAACCGGCTCAAGCTATCAGCCCTCTATTTGCAGCCGGTGGAACGGCTGCGGGGTTGACGGACTCCATACCGCCTCCTGTATCTTTTTAAACAAGCCGGCTGCAAATTGTTTATTTAGTGTGTCTACAGAGTAATTTAGTAAACATTCCATTATTGCCCTGTAGGGGTAGGTACAGCTGCTTTGACTGATGAGTCGATCTCCTAATGTCACGTCCACTTGTGAAAAGATGGTAGCCAGAGGATAATTAATGAGAGCCACCTTGGCATCAGCTGGAATATTACCGCCATCTTTCTTGGTCACTTTGATGCTGACGTTTAGCAGAGTGTTATTCAGGTCCAAGTATTGCTTACCGTGACCGGGGATAAAGAATTCTATGGGGCTGTTCTCTGTAAGGGCCGAGATCGGCATGATCTCGAGATAATTTGCACTATCTATAGAAAATGGAGTCATGGGGGCCGAAAAAAGGTCGAGCTCCGTTTTTATTGCTTCAGCTGACATTCGATGTAAAAGAGCCATTTTTTTAGAAAATACTTTCACCTATTCGTTTTGCAGACCTCCTGCCTTTGCGCCGCTTCTGACTTACTGAGTTTATTTTAACCGCTGACCTTGGCTTTTTAGGGGGAGGCATCCGGGGGGTCTCTTTTTAGTTCTGCGAACCAACATCATGAGTCCACCGGATCCTCTTTGTTGTTCGGGATCTGATGCTGTACGTTTACTTGTAACGTCCGCTATAACTTCACCCACAATATTTTTCGCGGCATGTTTCAGATGTGGCTTAGCTATACTAAAGCCTCTCTTCATTAGTGGTAAAACCATTCCAAACAGATTACGAAATATACCGCCAACCCCTGAACCATTCATAGTAGGGGTGCCATAATAACCAGGGAGTCCGTTCCCTACTTGATCAACATAATAATATATGTTCCGGTTAGGGTCAAGTTGCGGATTGTGTAACATCTTTAAATATGTAAAGAAGATGGTACCGGTCGAAATTGGAGTTTAACAATCACTTTACCCCAATCGAACACTATATTTTTATTCTGATCCGTCTTAATCTCAATCTGTATGTTTTCAATATACTTCTTGGTTACAGGTACATAGTGTGGCCGCGCATAATTAATTGTGATAATATCTCCGTCTGTTCCTTCTATATGTATGAACTGTCCGTAGGAGTGGCACAAAACTGTCTCCGACCCTTTGAAAAGATATAATATCCGTGTACACAAACATGTTTTAAAATCCTGCGTGTATGTCTACAGGCAATGGGCTCAAATTATCTTTTGTTTCCAGCCATCTGTCAGAACGCATCCCTAATATGTAGGCTAAACTGCCTCGAGTCTTGATAGCTGACTGGGTTTCCTCACTCACAATTTTTACTCGCTTTTGAATATTGTCATAACCTAAAAACACATTCTTAATCTTCTCATTTAAGGCCTGGTTCATCC
>JACXGI010012761.1:11094-22189 GCA_016801175.1 Esox masquinongy | reverse complement strand
ATTTTCTGAGATACTGAATTTGGGGTTTTCATTAGTTGTCAGTTATAATCATCAAAATTAAAAGGAATAAACACTTGAAATATATCAGTCTGTGTGTAATGAATGTATACATTATACAAGTTTCACTTTTTGAATGGAATTACTGAAATAAATTAACTTTTTGATGATATTCTAATTATATGACCAGCACCTGTATATAAAACAGTACTTCACCATCATCCGCGAAGTATGTACTTAGGAGTACGCAGTATGCGGTTTGAGATTCAGTCATTGCTTTCGATTTACATAGTAGTTCATATTGTGTAGTGGTTGGCTATTCAACTGTCATTTTTTCTAAAGAAAAACCAGCCATGGAGTGATTCTAAAGAAATGAACCCGCCATGTTTCGACTAATTGGTTTAACAATGGAGAAGTATACCGACATTCTGCACATGTATGGCTTACTGGTGTAGTGGTTAAAGACACAACCTGTCACATAGGAGACCACGGTTCAAATCCAGCAAGGGCAACACTATTCATCCCTTCTAATCATGGTTAGGCCGAATGTGGCTTGCCTGGTTCCTTTTCTTGTTTTTTTGCAATTATACACTGTTCGCTGAAACCCCCTCTTCCTCAATCAATGGCTAAAAAGTTTGAACAGTTTTGTGGAGTTTCTCCAACTTCACTTCTGCCAGGTCTGTCCTCCACAATTGATTATGCAAGCTAGTCAGTGATGTGTGACTTCGTCCTGTATCTAATTTCCTTACTAATCTAATAATAGTAAATTTAACCCACAATACACAGCTTTTTTGGATCGCTTCCTATTGCATTCTCAGTTGAAACAAACACTGCTCCAGGGTTCATTGCTACAGGGGAAGTTGCCCCAAGACCACCTAATTCAAGCGGACCAGGGTGTGGTTATTTGGAACTCACCCAAGTGTGATGTGCGCATTCTCACCTCCACAAACAAATGGAACAAAGCAGGAAAACACTCCAGGGTTTGAGTTAATTGGACTAATAAAAAGCACAGTTTAGGATGTTTTCAAACTTGGTTCCTGTCAGACAAAATGTTTGCTTGTGTTTGGCTCTCCTGGGGTCCCTCAGCTGTAAGATGTATTAGACGTGTCCAAGAGCTTGCGCACCTGAATCAGCTTGTAAGCTAATTATGAAGTCCTTTGCTGCTTGATTCAGATGAGCTAGTTTAGGTCTCTAACAAAATGAGATGACTGGGGGTCCCCAGGAGAGGTTTGACAACTACTGTGGTAAAGGAACTCAGGCCCCTCAAGGTGCCACCAAAGCAAACTGAACTGAGATCTCAAGAAGTTGTCGGAGTACTGTTTGCTTGTTTAGTACCCTTTGGAGCATTGTTTCCTCTGCCTTCGCCCCGCATTTTATTGGCACAAACTAAGAAAATGTAAACTGCAGGTTGGTCTTCAAACATTGACTATACAATGTATCCTTTTAACCAATCATTTCTACATGTTTTAGTATGTTTTTTTTTACAATAATTATTGTCTTTTATTTTAGTTAAATGAAATAAAAGAGCTTTCAAAATCTAAGTAGTTACTCTGCTAGCTGTCTGATAAAAGGTTTTGGTAGGATGGCTGGTCAAAGTTTATGCATTTCCTGAATCTGAGGAAATATCTTGGTTCCTTTTTAAGCATAGCAATGTGAATGCGAAGAAGGCTCAGACTGCAAACCCTGTTGAAGTGAACTGTCAAGAGAGCGGAGTCCTCATTCAAAGGCAAGGACAGTTTGAATACAAAAAGAACTGAGTACTGCTTCTTTTCACCTAAGAGTTGTCTTCATAGAGGACTGAGATTGGTTCTTTAAAAGAGGACTGCATTTGACACCTTAAGATTGGGGTCCAACTCATCTTATCCATCCTAAACAGAAGATGGGTTCAAGGCGCTTCTCCCTAGAACAATGACAGCAGAAACTGGATTCATGCTAATCCATCCTCACACTACTGTTACACTTCAGATTTGAAGTGAAGTGCATTCTCCACAGTACCACTCTTCTGTTCACTCAATTCTTTATGGCTAAGTGGAGCAGCCCCCTGCTAGGGAGAACGTGTTCAAACACACGCACGCACGCACGCACGCTCTCACTCTGTACGGTTCTACGCTGGGGGGAGGAATCGAGGATGACAAGACGACAACAACAACAAAGAGACACCATGTTTTTCAGAGCAACTTCCCCCGGCAGCCATTTTCATAACTGTCAGACCTCCTTCATCACCAAAAGCAAAACCAAGCTGTCAGCCAAGGAGGGCCACTGTCAAGTCAACTGATTTGGTGCTCGCTGGAGCTGTGTGACGATGAACTCATTAACTGTTACCGGTCCACAGCAGCCGCAGAGGGACTCGTATTGATTTGATCGCATCTTTTAATGATCATTGGTTTTGCGATGTTTAACAGTGAGAGTGGCTGCGATGCATTATTAAATCAAACTAATGGAGAGATCATTACCTGGCATAGTGTGAGATACCAACTATTTGCTTCTTGTGAGACACACAAACACACACACAAACACACACAAACACACACACAAACACACACACAAACACACACACAAACACACAAACACACACACACACTCTTTCTTCTGTCATTGGCCTTGTGTTCAGCGAAGCTGCTCTAAAAGTGCCCACTTCAGCTCCTTAGTGTGGCAGTCCCGGGCTTGAAGCCAACAGCTCACAGTGGCAGAGAACTGCAAGATGACCGATATACTGCACAAAAGCCTGCTGCGTCCCCATTTGTTTCCACTGGGTCCTCTGCAGCCAAGCAGCCCATAATCCCCCTTGTCTTCTGTCACTAAGGCCGCGAAAGAAGACCCGAGCTGGATCACATTAAACATTTGCCGATACAGCCACTGTGTTCCGGACCAATCACAGAGCAAGTCGGTGAACTAGACAAGTCAAAGAACAAAGGGGCAAGCCTTGTAATGAGGAGAAGGAAAGGTAAACGGCGAGGGAGTTTATAGCACGGCGAGCCGAGGAAGGGTGGCTGAAATAACAGGGAAGATTATATCCAGAAACGTTACCACTGAACGAAGTGGGATAACAGAGGAGAGTTTGCAGTGGAAGGATCAGATGAGACGGCATTGGATGAGGGGCAGAGAACCGGGCTCGAGGCGTTTGGGTCAGTGCTGCAGGCGGTGATGATGGAGTATGCCACCACAACCGGCTGGCTGCGCTCCACGTTCTGAGCGCTAGTGTGATAGCTACCGAGCTGAGCCGCCGCTGGCTACCCCCGCCTCGCAGCGAGACATTTGGCCTTTGTGTGACAGTCATTAGCGCTGCCTTTACAAGGTTGGCCCTTAGCCCAGTACCACTGCCTAGGGAGAGAAGGTTCCCTCCTTGGCCACCGGGGGCACTGTTGGTTTGCATCTGTTATTCGCAAAATAAAAGGAACGAACTGAATCACCACCATCACCAGGGACTGGGCTAATCATCCTATCCCAGCAGTACAAAAAAAAGCCTAAGCCTAAATAGACACACAATATACTGCTTGCATACTTCAGCGTATAATCAATCCGTAATTTATTCAAATTACACTTCAAAGCAATCTCAAAACGCTTCACAAAAAAATGAATGAAACTGAATTACAATGGTCGTCCTCTTCAACTATACGGAATACATTTTTGTTGCAGATATATTGTAGGCATGTTCTTTATTACATTCTCAGAATATGGAGTTTGTTTTTATAATATTTTTATATTCATGTTTCTGAAAAAGTCTTTTTTTCACTTATTATACTTTCCGACCTGTTTTTCACTCTAAGAAAGTGAGCACGATCAATCCAAAATGGTGGAAGGATATTGGGCGCTACATACTATAAATTGGTTGAGCTCCATGCACCATAATTCAGGAAAAAGAGAAACGGGTAATCAGTTTCCTGCGTTGTTCGTCCAAGCCTCTATTACTCTGTGAAAAAAAGAAAGAGATGGGAAAACCAGCGACACGCAATTTCAAAGTAAATATACCCAGCAGTGTAAGCCTCCTCTCTGGTATTAAAGAGGTTCCACTTGCTGTGACGAAAATCTATTCCGATACAAAGAGAAAAAGAACCAAGCAAACAATACCGGAACAAGGCAGTCATTATTCAGAGGCTGACAAAGAATAAAAGCCAGATGGAGGGGAAAAAAAACTTGATGGATGTTTTTTTTTTTAAAAAACAACAAGCGTCGTTCCGAGAGTCCTCGACTGGGACACAAAGCTAATGGAGACGCTCTTCAGACAGCACAGATCTCTGTTGTGACAAATCTAATCAAGGAGGTCTCCCTTAACTAGCGCCGCTTGCCAGTTCTTTTGAAATTACAGTCTTAAGAAAAAGACATCAAATAACAAATATAATGAACAGATAGGCATGGATGAACTGCACCCTTGTGTTTACACCGATGAACGCGCTTGCTAACCGCACAGGATGCTAATCCATTTGGCCTGTACGCGCTTGTGCTAGTTAGCAGTGTGGAAAGCACAGAAAGGAAAAGGTTATGTGACTGCTGCCCTGCTAAAAGCTTTCCATCATGAGTTCCTCTGTGGCTGACTGCTGAGCCCCCTGGGCCCATCATTGGGTGGAGATGGTGATGTGCTGTTCCCAGCCTCGCTCTCCTGGGTGGGGGGAGGGTGTGGGTGGGGGGGGGGCAGCTGCAGGTTAATAATGCCGCCGATCCATATGGCTCTGACGGCAAACGATCCCGGTGTTGGGGATACGGATAATCGGCTGGGAGGTGTGGAATCAGGGAAGTGGTTGGACAAGGACATGAAAACAAAAGAATGGGTTGGCTTAAGCAAAAAGGCCAGGGGAGGTGGGGTATATGGCTAACACAGCATAGCTAAGCGGTTTATTACGCACAGTGCAACGCGGAGTCCCTGAACAGGGCCCTTAGCCGTGGTATATTGGTAATATAACACAGGTGAAAGTAGATCAGATTTTATACATCGAGTCCAAAAAAACAAAAATCTTTGTAATGGAACACATTTTACATTTGCATTTAAGTCATCTACAAGACAACCTTATACTGACTCCATACATGTTCATACAGCGTGGGTTTGTGGTTTATGGCCAACATACCAAGGCTGTATACAGAACCGTCATAAGCTGTGGTATATTAGCCATATACTACAAACCCCTGAGGGGCCTTGTTGCTGAAGCCTAGGAAGGAGATCGGTGAACAGCATGAACAAATAGAGGCATAGTTGGCTTCACATTCCCTGACACCAGCAGGCCGGACTTAAGCTATGAACCCTTCTGTTTCAGCATGTTAGACAATACTTCAGTATGGCACTTAAGCCTTGATGGGCAACAATATATTTCAGAAATGATACAGGGCCATTTTTCAGAGGCCCACTGGGGCTGAGCTGGACAGCGGAGGCCCGATCGCAGTGAGCTCTGCTCAGATAAGACCGGCTCTTCGGCGGGTAATTAGCCAGAGTTACCTTTCCTTAGCGTTGACGCCTCTGGAGGAGACACTTTAAAAGGGAAGGTCGCACTCACAGGGAAAGTATGGGCAGCGCTTCTATCTGGCAGATTGACACCCAGGTTATCTGGGTGTTGGAGTGTTCCTGAGGGGGGTGAACCTGAAAACACTTCAGTGGGTTTTTTTTCCTTCACACCTCACAGCCGTGGAAATGAATCACTTGCAGCACAGTGACCAGTAAGCTCTTCATAGGGATTTATCATTTTCACAGATGAGTAAAGCTCGAGACTGGGAGATATCGAATTAATTCAAATGGCTGTTTTAAAGAAATGTTCCAACTCCCTTTTTTGCAGTAATCAAGATAAAGGACCACTTTTTGGAAATGGTCATATGGACACAACGGGGGAAATTCCCAGACTCATTAAACCAAGCACAAGACTAAAATAATTATTTGTCATTGAGATTCTCCATTGAGCTTGATTCTTAGTCCTTGACTGGCCATTCACTAGCATCTCGGATTGTGCTTGAGACTGTTTGAGATCTGTATTTATTTTATTATCAATGGAGTTGCATTATGCATGATTTGGATTAAATGTCTAACTAAAAGGGCATTTTCAAATACAAATTTGAAAAAGTCAGAGAGGTAATTTTTGAAAAAAACACCAGATTAAAATAACATACAAATCTAGAAACAGCATTTGCCCAAAACTTTTTGAAACTAGATATAGTCCACTATCCCGCTCGGGAAAAGCGTTAGTGTTAAAATAAATGGATAATTACCTTTGGATCCAGAGAGCGGGTAGATCATATAAATCTAAAAGGTAATAAGAGAGTGTTTAAATAGAGGAACGTGTTGGGACATGCCCACTCAGTCACTAACATTCAACTCCCAGAAAAATATGGTAAGCTCAGAAATGCCATTCACCCTACAGCAAACCAACGCATTCGCCAGAGGGACATTTTTCATGGACTTTGCTTCTCTGTTCACGGCTTCCAAGAAAGATTTCTCCTAGACGGAGATTAAAGAAAACCTTTTCCATTTGAAAGTCATGCAGGGGGAGAAAAGTCATTTTTTTAGAGATGAGCATTCCTCGTTCCATCCTTTCCACTCCCTGTCTGCCAGAGAGATGATGAGTCAGGCTGGGACTCAAGGATTAGCTTGAGGAGCCTTTTCTGTAGCCGCCAGGTAATGCGTTCTGGCACTGACATGACTCATTCGCCTGTCCCGTGTGTTTGCCTTCACTGATAAGGGGTGGGGGGCAGTGTTCCTCCTGCTCCCTCTGTCCCCTAACTTCCACATTCCTATTGTGGTGGAATTAATGGACTCCATGGGACGTCCAAGAAGGGAGTCGATGAGGGCGGTGAGATAACATCGGAAAGCACTCGTTGAACTTGGACAGACTTAAGGCAATACTTTTTTTCTGCCCAGTCTCCGGCCACTCAGAGCAGAAGGAATGAAGGATTGGGACTATTTCTCCACTTTGCTCACAGGATTCAACAGTCACCACTTCCACTGCCTCTCACTACTGCTGTATGATAAAATGACTGATGTTTCACACACCGAGGGAGACGTGACAGTGACAGTAGATCGAACGGAAACTTAGTCGACGGGATACAGGGGGCGGTGACACCGAGCCTCGGCCAGCAGGGAAGGACACCTGTGACGAGTGAGACAGGACACTCAAAACCACATGACTAACCGTTGCAGAAACAGAAGGAAGAGGAAGCATTCGGCACTTCATTATAATGAACCATTGTCTTCTTCTGAAGAAAGCTATGTGGTACCTGTCAAAACAACCTGGGGCTTTGTCCAAACACCAGGTGAACAGCGTATATAGTCATGTGTCTGTTTGTCTTATTTGTCTAGGTGTTTTTGTCAGTAGAACTAAACTTGTGGGCCTTTAGGCTGTAGTGCAGAGGCAAAAGGAAACCACTTTGGCATCATATGCAGATCATGACTAATGTTTCAAGCACCACTTAGCTGAGATAACAGTAACCTGGCAGAGTAGCATGGCCTGACAATGTTTTTGCCTGGTGAGATTGCAGCTCTACGAGCTGGATAGGAATCTGTGGCTTTCCGAACCCCACATCGGGTGTGAAAAGAAAAAAAAGCTTCTGACCTCTGCCCGTACAATGTGTGAATATTTCACGACCGGAGCTCTTATTTGATGGGTGAATCTGTAAGCGGGGGAGACAGCTGAAGACGCTGAATCTTTAAACAGAGGAAACTGTCCAACAGGGTTTCAGCAGAAAAGGTGTTGCCAAGTCAGAGGACCATGCAGGGACGGATGGGGAGGGAAGCTCTGTCTTTCGGAAAAGGGAAGAGTGATAGGGGGCCTGGTAGGGGGGATGGGTTGCATGCCTTCTGCGGCGCTAATCTGATGTTCCCAAATAGCACTTGGGCCGCACGGGTAGCGAACGTGCTGACACAGCGTGTCCTTCAACCGGGAATAGACTTCAGAACGGGGAGAGCCATGTTTCCCACAATTACCCCCTGAAATTAACCATTCTTCGTAAAATGGTTTCACTCCAGATTGGCTTCTATCCAGCCTTACTGCATATTGAGATTTTGAAGGAATTAGCTAGAGTGTAATATTCTGAGGATAGTGCTCTTCCGCCTCTGTGTTAGAGACATACAGCAATATATCTAAGGAACATATGTTATGATCTCCATGGAAACAGGGAGGCAACTCCAGAATCATTGTACAGATGGTATTAAAATATACCGACACCTCACTGTGCACCGACTCAACATCAACTCTGTCCTGCGCGGAACATCCATTGCGTTCATTTGGAGACGAGTGTCCTGAAGTGGTCTGGCCGTCAGACCGGCGCGAGCTGAGGAAACGTGGAAATATTTCAGAGATAAAACACAGACAACTCACGTTAGCCAAATCCGCACGGAGCGGGTTTTAATCCAATTAGAGGGGAGAGAAGCTAGTGGAATGGAGCCACGGTTAATGCTCGCATCCATCACGCTAGGACGGACAGAGACGCTCGTGAGAGGATCCCACCAGGGAACAGATGACAGGGACACCAGGAGGGTTGGGTGGAATTGGCCAGTCAGTCACTGTTTGTATACCAAGTCACCCCGACAGGCGTATGGGAAGGACGAATGAAAAACATCTGAACTGAAGAAGATAGGAAACCACCTTGAGAGATAAGCCTAGACCATTTCTCTACCTCATGAGGGCAGATTATTAAAAGTTCACAGAATTAACATGGGAAGCCCACCAATTAGTGCTTTTACAGTTCATTAAAAATGTGAAGTGATTAAAACAAAATCTGGAAAATTACTGAAATTAAGGAGGCCACAATGAAATATTTCAGGAGTCACACCACGGTACAGTAGAACACCTTTTAACAGAGTTCGGTAAAGTATATCATCCATGAGTGAGCACAGTATATCTAATGAACTGTACTCTACTGTAATTAACTGTTCTGTAATGAACTACATACTAGGGATGAACCAATTGACTGGCTGATATTTGCTTAAAATAGGCAACTGGCAATCAGCTAATGGTCTCCCATTCTAGTCGCCAAGTGTCAGAACCAATTTCTGACGTAAAATGTGAGCCAGAATTCTTCTGATTCTTATGGTAGACTATAAGACATTACCACTGTCTACTAAACATGTTCGACAGCTATTGTTCATGGGAAAAACAGAGTGCAGAAAACAATGTTTATTATATTTGAACTCGACTCATGACACTGGAGTCAGTCAATGCAAAACCGAGCAGCTCTGTGCAGATCGATTGGTGCATTCCTGCTACATACTATACTTTAGTTCTCTCTACTGTACTAAACTGTACCCTACTCTACATGGCTGCCACATACTCTACCAAAGACTACCAAACACGATTCATTGTTAAATAAATAAGCTGTTACCTCAGTAGAATCTCTGCATACAAAGTATGTTCCTAATTTCCCTTTAACACTGAAAAACCTCATCAAGGAGAAATAAACCAATTTCGTGCTGTGCACTGTCACAGGCAATTACAGAGTAAAATAAAATACTAATATTGATTTCTGAAAGTATTCTAAGGGCAACTTTTAGTTGGCATATGATTTAAAGTTTTTCACCATTGTGGTCTTTAAATTGTCACAGAATTGTTGTTTCTATGTTAAGAATCTAGGTGTGACAAGATCCTCGGACTGGGGAGAAAACAGGGCATGTTAAGAGTTTACTGCCTAAAATAACTTCAACTCTGTAGCATAGTAAAATCAACATATTTCCAAGTTAATAAGACCGTTGCAAATTGGCTCGGCACTGTTATGGGTGGATGGGTGGTATGTCAGATAGGGCTGCCTTGTTGCATCACACTCTAGCGATTCCTTGTGGTAGATCGCACCACTGCAAGCTGGGGATGACAGGGTAGCCTAGCGGTCAAGCTGGGGATGACAGGGTAGCCTAGTGGTCAAGCTGGGGATGACAGGGTAGCCTAGCGGTTAAGCTGGGGATGACAGGGTAGCTTAGCGCAACCCGGTACTAGTTGGGTGTACTGTATCTAACACACACACGTAGTATATATGTTTTGGAGAGATTGTGGTGCCCTACATATTTGTTGGGTAATACGGCCCTGATTTCATTAGAGCCCTATTTTTCATTATACACTGAACAAAATTATAAACGCAACACTTTTGTTTTTGCCCCCATTCATCATGAGCTGAACTCAAAGATCTAAGACTTTCTCTATGTACACAAAGGGCCTATTTCTCTCAAATATTGTTCACAAATCTGTCTAAATCTGTGTTAGTGAGCACTTCTCCTTTGCCGAGATAATCCATCCACCTCACAGGTGTGGCACATCAAGATGCTGATCAGACAGCATGAGTATTACACAGGTGTGCCTTAGGCTGGCCACAATAAAAGGCCCCTCGAAAATGTGCAGTTCCATCACACAGCACAATGCCACAGATGTCGCAAGTTTTGAGGGAGCGTGCAATTGGCATGCTGACAGCAGGAATGTCCACCAGAGCTGTTGCCCATGAATGTTCATTTCTCTACCATAAGCCATCTCCAAAGGCGTTTCAGAGAATTTGGCAGTACATCCAACCGGCCTCACAACCGCAGACCACGTGTAACCACACCAGCCCAGGACCTCCACATCCAGCATCTTCACCTCCAAGATCGTCTGAGACCAGCCACCCAGACAGCTGCTGGAACAATCGGTTTAACCAAAGATTTCTGCACAAACTGTCAGGAACAGTCTCAGGGAAGCTCATCTGCATGCTCATCGTCCTCATCGGGGTCTCGACCTGACTGCAGTTCGTCGTCGTAACCGACTTGAGTGGGCAAATCCTCACATTCGATGGCGTCTGGCACTTTGGAGAGGTGTTCTCTTCACGGATGAATCCTGGTTTTCACTGTACAGGGCAGATGGCAGACAGCGTGTATGGCGTCGTGTGGGTGAGCGGTTTGCTGATGTCAACGTTGTGGATCAAGTGGCCCACGGTGGCGGTGGGGTTATGGTATGGGCAGGCGTGTGTTACGGACAACGAACACAGGTGCATTTTATTGATGGCATTTTGAATGCACAGAGATACTGTGACGAGATCCTGAGGCCCATTGTTGTGCCATTCATCCACGACCATCACCTCATGTTGCAGCATGATAATGCACGGCCCCATGTTGCAAGGATCTGTACACAATTCCTGGAAGCTGAAAACATCCCAGTTCTTGCATGGCCAG
>JACXGI010012761.1:0-10994 GCA_016801175.1 Esox masquinongy | reverse complement strand
TGGATGCTCTGGATCGGTGTATATGACAGCGTGTTCCAGGTCCTGCCAATATCCAGCAACTTCGCACAGCCATTGAAGTGGAGTGGACCAACATTCCACAGGCCACAATCAACAACCTGATCAACTCTATGCGAAGGAGATGTGTTGCACTGCGTGAGGCAAATGGTGGTCACACCAGATACTGACTGGTTTTCGGACCCCCCAATACAATGAAACTGCACATTTTCGAAGGCCTTTTATTGTGGTCAGCCTAAGGCACGCCTGTGCAATACTCATGCTGTCTGATCAGCATCTTGATGTGCCACACCTGTGAGGTGGATGGATTATCTCGGCAAAGGAGAAGTGCTCACTAACACAGATTTAGACAGATTTGTGAACAATATTTGAGAGAAATAGGCCCTTTGTGTACATAGAGAAAGTCTTAGATCTTTGAGTTCAGCTCATGATAAATGGGGGCAAAAACAAAAGTGTTGCGTTTATAATTTTGTTCAGAGTAGATCCAGGATTGAACACCCACTGAAAGTCTAGCTAGTTGTCATGTTTGGGTTATAAGTGGGTTGCTTTGTTGAGCCTAAAACTGTGAATAAAGTTAGTGAAGAATACTGATTCAGTGCACAGACCCTTCTCAAGTCCAATGAGTCACTGCTGGGAGAAGCTGAATAACAAATATACAAGGACAGAACAGTTTGCCAGTTCAGGGTCGGGGGGGGGGGCAGCCACAGAAAGAGTCCAGTGTGTTACAAAAAGCCACTAGGCCTATATTCGGGATCTAAACCCTCAACGTGAATCACCAAAATTAGGCCACGCTCAGAGCCGTCTGTTGTTTCTATATTTCATGCTCTGTCACGGCTCAGCTAGGCTTGCCTAACCTTGTTAGATTCACGCGTGTGTGTGTGTGTGTGTGTGTGTGTGTGAAAGAGGGCCAGAGTACGCTCTAAGCATCAACGCACATCTCGAAAGCCGTGCCGCTACAGGATACGTGCGAGGGCTGCGTGTCTACGCACACACCTCGCCGCCACCAAAAAGCAGTGTTACCAGAGGTTGTGTGTGTGGTGAGATGTGCATACATGCGTCTGTGTACATGAGCTCAGCTGACTGAGGCTGGAGTCTGATTGGTGAAGGAGACAGTGGATTGTTGCTATGGGGATGCACATGAACGCTGTGGAAGAGGGTCTCCGGTCTTAAAACAATAAAGGAGTTTGGCGGATGATGACGCAAACAGATACCAACAAAGGAAACTACCCTTTTTATCGTTACTTATATAAACAGGCTGCTGGTAACGGCAGTTCCATCAGACGAAGGAGCCGTGACCTTCCTTCGGCACAGCACAAACCGAACCCTAAAACACCTGCCAGATGTATTACAGTTTGTCCGTTAACGGAGGGCCAAATGCAGAGTAACCTACAAGTATTGACAACCGCAAAGTAACCTATAAATATTGACAACCGCAGAGTAACCTATAAGTATTGACAACCACAGAGCAACCTATAAGTATTTACAACCGCAGAGTAACCTATAAGTATTGACAACCGCAGACAAAAGCGTAGCGAGTTGAAAGAGCTAGAAGAGGCCAATGCTGAATAAATAATGACATCTATTGTAAGGATATTTGATAGGCCTTCTGAAAATCAATAACTAACAACCAGACTTGATGCCCCTGGTGACTCAGCAATAACCTCCGAACACCGGAGGAGGAAGTTGATAGCAGCCCGACTGTGTTTCCAGGAAAATGGACATACATGTACAAAACCTATTACACACCAATGAAGGGGAAAAGCAACACGTCTTTGTGGATTCTCTCCGGACAGTCGAGGAATCCCTGATCATGGGTTACCGAAGAGCAATTCCAGGATTACAAAATTAAACTTTTCTCGTTAAAAAAGGAGGCAGAAGTGTAGCTAACGACAAAATTCTATGGATATGGAGTACTTTTTAATATGCACTTAAAATCTTTACAGAAACACATTTAGCGGAAGAACTGTGCAGATGCCTACTTTGGTAACAGAATTACAGTAAAATCAGCCTCACATTTCAACGCAATCATGTTTTCCAAAATCTATACAATATCTGCACAGAAATAAGACTGAATAGGCATATACTGCATATTCTGTGGAAATCAATTATCAGCTTGTGACATGAAAAATGTGTTGAGGTTTTCAAACTACTTTAAGGAAAGTGGTTTTACCTCCAGTGATGGAAATACAGTAACCGAATTACATCATTGGTCCCTGATTTCTACAGCACAGAAATGCATTAATTCTGCATTCCCATCATGCTTCAGCAGCCAGGAAAGCTCCGCACAGCAGACTGCAGTGCACTAGAGGACAGCGTAGCAGAGTAAAAGTACTGTAAAACAGAGGAGACAGTGGGTAAGTACAACACAATATTGTAGTGTGCTCTTCTGCACTGTATTGCACTCAGCTTTACTGTAGTGATCTCTACTTTTTTTCTTGACAGCTCTCTTGTGCATGAACTAATAACGCAAACAAACCCATCTGCCCAATAAGAGACAGCTGTGAATCCAACAGTCCAAATACTATTGGCACCCTAAAATGGAGGTACTATGTTCAGAAAGTGCTGTAATTTCAAATCCCATAGGAATTAATATACCTTAAATTCAAGCTGAGTCTGAAACTTCACCACATATTTACTGTATAATTTCAAATCCAAAGTGTTAGAATACAGAGCCAAAGAAAAAGTACTGGGACAGCGTCACTGTCCCAGTACTTTTGGAGTTCACTGTATAAACCAATATATCCCACAAGCAATTCTTCTCCAAACCTAAATATGTGTTGCTTTTATTTGTCAGCGGCCTTTACTTTAACATTATAGTGTTTGTGTATTTCTAAAACTCCTGTTTCCCACTTGTTTTTCTAGACCCGCTGGTCATCTGAATATGTAAATATATGGATGAATGATATACCCCATGCTCTCCAATAATCTTCAACCAGCCCATCCAAAAGAGCACTGGCCACCCCTCAAGAGTCCAGTTCCTCCTCAGGTTTCTTCCTAGTTCATAATCCTACTAGGGAGTTTCTCCTAGCCGGAGTTTCAAATTGTCGTTGTTGCTTGCTTTTTGGGAGTTTTAGACAGGTTGTCTGTATAAGCACAAAGTGAAAACTGCTGATGTAAAAAGGGCTTTATGAAATACTATGAATGATTGATTGAAAATACCTTAATACATTTTCTGGTAGATGTTGTCTAAGACCTGTTTGTCATCTGTTTGACAGAGACCAAAGCCTTTAAGACAAAGACATTTTTAAGATGGAAAGTGGTTGATATATTTATCCATGGGTCTTAGCTGTCATTTCACACCGAAATTGATGTAAATGGATCTCTACACGAAAATGGCATGCATGGAATGTTGGAGCAACCAGTTTTAGTAGTCATGAGCAAAGGTTCAAAACCAGTTATTCAAACCAGGCCGCAATTCCGTATCGACTACCTTATCCTCAGTCATAATGGACACAGACTCAAAATTATGATGGACTCTTCAAGAACATCCTTACAAAATAACATGGATTCCCCAGCAAGAAAAGAAAGCAAGCAGTTTCTGAAACTATCTCTGTCTGGTTTCACATTCACTTTTCTTATGAAGAAATGACCAGGCAGCTTTCCCTCCACGCCAGTGTTTCCCAATCCTGGTCCTCGGGACCCAAAGGGGTGCATGTTTTTGTTTTTGCCCAAGCACTCACACACCTGATTCAAGACCTGATGATAGGTTGATTATGTCAATCAAGTGTGTAAGTGGTAGGGCAACATTTGAAACAGGTGTGTGAGTGCTAGGGCAAAAACAAAAATGTGCACCCCTTTGGGTCCCGAGGACCAGGATTGGGAAACACTGCTCTACGCTAACGAGATGCTGAATGAGACGGCAGAATCCTTCAGAGGTTTTATAGACTACAACAACAATAATTACACTAGGCAGTCAGTCAATTTCCAGGGAGGACTTTGCCATCTGCACAGTGGCGGCCATCTGTTAGTGGATGGCGTGTTTTTGACAAAGGTCAAACAACAGAGCCCGGTGTAGCGCATTCTCAAACGAAGCTGATGGCACAGAATCAACAGTCGTTTAGTCTGGTCCGGAAGCCCTCCCTCCAAAGGTATTGGCCATAAAACAAGCTCCCCAATCAACCCAGCGAAGAGAGTCCATGCCCAATTCACACGATAGGTGCCATCAAATTGGCACAGCAATTCAATCAGCTTCTACGGTAAATTCAGCACTTAGAGCTGTAGAGTGGAAAGGTAAGGAGGCGGGATTATCAGATGGCCGATCCAGCTGGTGGATTGGATATCAAATCATCAAAGTGGAACAATGGTCACATCCAATTTGTTAGTGGAACAATTGTTTGGATTTAATAGTATTCCTGGGGATTTCATGACATGGTAACATTGTCAATGCACGTTAAGAGATTTCTATGAAAATGACTGACTGGGACATAACTGGTTACAGTGAATCTGTCTGGACCAGTGACAGGTGGATGATTTAAAGTGGATCGGTGTGCTTGGAGAATTGCCACACTAAAAATGACAAAACACACCCTTAGGATCCCACTCAAACAGAAACGAAACACCCATCACAATATTGTGATCGGCACAACAAAGCCATCTGTCCTGTGCGCTAACCCGTATGGCTCGCAGTGACAGCGGTGCCGCTCCTAGACCGCCGAAAGAGCACGGCCTAACGCTCTCCTCGCTGCCCATCAACGGGAACCCGGTCTGGGCCGCCGAACCGGGCCACGAGGTGTTCAACTCTTACCTGCGCTCTCGGTGCGGAAGCGAAGGCTGCTGTTGGCGGGTAATGAAGGTGGCTCCCCACACCGGGCTGCTGTGGCTGTTCCTGAGCCAACCCATGGGAGGGGACGAGGGATACGGGCCGCTCCGGAAGCCATGGTCCGATTCAGTCTCTGCTGTGAGGGAGGAGGCGGAACTCCCCATCGCCGGAGTGCTGTGAAAAGCGCTCAGTTTTTCTTTCCCAGTCTAACAAGGTTATCGCCCTTTGAAAGCGCCGAGTGTACGGGACGGCAAGAAGATGGAGTGACGGCGATTAATGTTTCGATCTTAACAGTTTCAGGGTTGGTGTGGAGAGGAGGAGTTGGGGGGGGGCCCCTCATGTGTTCTCAGCCCTAGCAAACCTCCAACTGGCTCGATTTGAGACAACCCCCATTTCAAAAAGGGACGGTTTTCATCCTGTGAAGTGATTCCAAGTGTGCTCGGAGATGGCTATATCCCCCAAAAATGTAATAGAAAGGCAATAATGAGGAAATCAAAGCCAGTGGAACAAAGCACCGGCTCAAACTCCAGATCAGGGTGGATTTCCCACAGCGCGGAGAAGTGCTCAATCTAAACTGTAATTGGTTGCCCCGAGCACTGATTCCAATTCGTCACCGAGTCTGAGGGAAAAAGACTCACACGCGCACACACACACTCACACACACACACACACGCACACACACACACACACTTCTTTTAAGTGGGTACCAATTTTCTGTTGTAGACTTGTAGGCGAAGCAGCCGTGTAGACTTGTGCCTCTTAACTAATTCTCTGGGCCATGTTGTCTGGAGTGTCATTCAACTATTTCTTCTGCACTACTTGCAGTGTTCCTCAGTTGTGCGCTGTCTCATGACTGGTTCACCATGCTTTAACCCTTAGTCACGCAGAGGCACATGCAGTGGAATGGGTACAAGCAGAGTTGACAGGGATCCCTTTCAATTAACATGGCTGAAGTAATATGGCTGAGTTGAGAGAATTTTTTCAGGAATAAAAAACAAATAGAAATAGTAACGAGAAAATAGAAAAGTGACTGACATAGGTCTACGTGCTGCTTTTTTTGGACTTGAGCCAGACTGAGTTAAACTCAAAATAAGAACAAGCCATGGCATGATTAAAAAATACTACTCTATTTAGATTAGCTTTAAATCAGCTTTTAAACTCAATACATATCGGAATACCTTTAACAAATAATCAAATTTATTTTACTGTAGTCTCTGTTGACATGAGCATTTGTTGTCCAGAAGATGAGTGATTCTTGAGCAGGCACTGCTGGCACACTGACTGAAGCTCTGATACAAATTTCCCAGGCTCATCTTTCAAATTTCGAAACTTGCCCACAGCTGCTACCGTGGATTACCCAGAGTACCGCTAGTTGTAACCCCGTTGAATTTCTGGTTGCTTGAAACGGGATAACGAAGGTATAAAAACGTTGCACTCTTTAACAGTGTCTACTATGATGGTAAAATCCAGAATAGCTACTTAAACAGGAAAACAAACATGAACTTTGGTATCAAAACCGAACGAAAAAATACGTGTGTGAGCGAAGAACTCAAGAGAAAGTGGGAACAGGCTCCCGACTGTAGGGGAAGTTCTAATAAATATTCGACAGGTGTGACCTTAACAGAGTCCGGTTATGTTTTGAAGTCCCAAACGTCGATGAGGATACGGTACAGTAGGCTACGATTGTCTGGTTAGCCATTCGCAGGTTTATTAGGGTAAGATCCAGTTGATGTTCCACCTAGTAGATCCATGTACAGTAGGCTTTATGTGTGCCAACCTGTCACAGCAAGGATCTTTGCCAAAGGAACTACGATTGTGCAATCCGAGTGAGGAGTCCAACAAAGGCGTGAAGTATATACACATGTATTCTTTATTCTCATGGATGTAAAAACTGTAGTCTATATTACACGCGAAAAGATAATTATAGGTTTATTCCTTATATTATTCATTCTCATATATACATATGCAAAACTAAATAATAGTGCTGTTAGATGAGCCGCGTCAATACTGACAATTAAACAGATTCCGTTCGTGCCAAAACAGCATTGCTTATTACGATATAACCCCAACGTAGCGTAGCTAACAAGTGTGTGCAGAGGTATTTATACCATGTATCGAATTCCTGTCAGTACGAGAGCCGCAAAACAGGCGAATTCAGAACAAACCCCAATGTAGCAATGTACCAGTTTCCAGTGCCTAACTCAGAAGAGGGCAGGGACTGATCCTGCCAGGGCCGAGATAACAGCTTATTAAAAACGTGAAAATTGAACTTAACAGTCTCATCCAGAATTTATTTCAAACGCAAATTCCATTGTCTTCTGACCGGTCCATTCCCGTGCGCTCATCTCATAATTCCGGTATTTTTTGACGGTGATCTTCGTTGACTTCTTTAGGAGACATCCTCGCTTCAACCCCGTCGTCGCTTTAGAAATAAATCACTACCCATACTGCAATGCTCCAACCTGGGCCCACTGTTAGTCTTTGCACCGGGGGCTGTTTTTATTGCATTACATTTCTATTTTTTTCAATGGGGTTTAATTCTCCCTCTCGTAAGTGCAGTAGACGCAGATGCAATCACTTCCTAACAGAGGATTATAGCGAGTCAGCATCGCGCATGCGCATTTGGGGCAGAGAAAGCGAAGGGGTGCGTTCAAGACATCAAACGGATAAATACACTCCATCAAGTGTACCTCAGACTAAAACTAATTGTTTTTGTTTGTTTGCAGGCACATATTTTAATTTCTATAGGCTAGGCTAGATATCAGATGACCTAACACTGTGGGGAAAAAAGTAGTGGGCAGCTTAAAATGTCACAGCCCCTTACACTTACTGTGATCACATAAGCCTAGGGTTGAAAATTGCAGATGTGGTCATTTATAAGCACATAAATTGGCAGCAGTGGCTGTACCGTATTATAAACTGAGTGATTCAAACCCTGAATGCCAACTGACTGAACACCATGGTATATTTATCGGTCCACCCTGGGTATGACAAAGCATTCCTTTTTACTGTTCTCATAACAATAGTAACTGGTTTATAATAGCAAAAACAGCAGGGCTGTGTCAAGGAACACCAGTTACATTGTGTTAAGGGCTGTGCAAAAGAAAAGCCCTTAACTGTGCTATACTGGTCATATACCACACCCTCTTGTGCTTTGTTTCTCAAATAAACCATATCATTAATGTATGGCTTTCACTAACAGAATTCCTAAGTGTGTCGACCCAGACTTTCTAGAAGGGTCTAACAGGCTGTATGTGCAACAGAAAGATGTCCCTATCCCTCCCACTAATTGGGCTACTCTTGCCCTTTTTGGGTTGTCTGTGACAGCAAAATGAGGGGAGAAGTTCTGTTTGACCACAGGCCAGCTCCAACTCAAAGGCAGAGCAGAGACAGAGTTGGACCTTCTGGCTATCTCCAGATTAAACATATAAATCCATTCAGCATAGCCTGACGGTCTCATTCGTGAGACGCAGAGATTTAAGAGTCGTAGAAATGGGGTGTACCCATGTAGTGCACAACATTTTAGCCCCGCCCTCTCTAAAAACAAAGTGTAAATGAAGGGTTAATAAACCCGTGGGAACCCCACCACCACACTGCTGACCTGTGCATTCAAATAGCTGAGTAAAGACTTTGACTTCCCATTTTTTATGTCTCTTTCTGCTCCTCTTCTTTTTCCCTCTCCTCCCTGTCACTGTGAGCTCAAACCTCCTCCCTATCATTGTGACCTCAAACCTCCATCCCCATCATTGTGACCTCAAACCTCCATCCCCATCATTGTGACCTCAAACCTCCTCCCATCACTGTGACCTCAAACCTCCTCCCCATCACTGTGACCTCAAACCTCCTCCCCATCACTGTGACCTCAAACCTCCTCCCCATCACTGTGACCTCAAACCTCCTCTCCATCACTGTGACCTCAAACCTCCTCTCCATCACTGTGACCTCAAACCTCAGCTCTCCCTGTTTGGACAATATTCCATTGTTGAAAGCAGCATCAACATAACAGGCCTATATTATAGCCTATAGTGCACAATACTTGAGTCTTGAGGTTTCCCAAGCAGCAGTGGGTAGACCATTAGCTACAAGGAATAGCAACATGGACACTTCTGTTCACTATAGTCTAGGCCATTTGGTTTAACAACAGAGGGAGTGGCGAATTGGTTGTCCCATATGTTTATGGTGATGACGATTAGTGTGTGTGAACACGCACTCCCTGAAAGCTCCTTGTAGTGTTATCATTTCACTGTCTTTTCTTCCTTCAGTGCATCCTCTTATGCAGTAGTTGATGCGTTAGCATGGCAGATTATGCTTGATTTGGTTATGTAACATGTCCTCTCTGGCCAAGAAAAATACTTTGCTGGATGACTTCGGTGCATAAATTTCACCTCTAAGTTCATGTTTTCATCATCCACAATTCTAATCAGTACTTATCATCATGGCCGCAAACTACAAAATCAGACGCTTGCACATTCACTATTACATGGTCATATATGGCTTACTCATGGACCGAGTCAAACTTAATGGCATAATCTGTGTCATTGGAAATGAGGTAGCGTGATACGGGCAAAGACATTATATCACAATTTATTACTGGTCTTTTTTTCTGATTTCAATATTTTGTGTTTTGCTCTCAAAGGGCTCTTTGTTTTAGTAGAAAAACAACATAACTTGATGTTCTACGTTCACAACAACGCTTTAACCACGTCAGCAGAGTGGTCGTTTTTTATGGAAAACATACTCTGCACATGTCCTTTAATCTAAGCTCAGCAAGAGGCCTGTTAGCCTAACGTTGTTTCTGTAGAGCACTGTGCTTTCAGAGTTTACTTAATAAATCACCACCAGACTGACGGTCATGACATCACTCCGCCAGGTGAAAAAAGGCGGCTTGTAGTTAACATTTAATTGAAAAGCTTTATGTGAAAGCCTTTTCGTGTATGACACTTCTCAAATTAGCATAATCGCTAACAGCTACACAAAGTCATAACCACACACAGACAGGATGTAGTTCAAGTCTTAGGATACAACAATTACTTGATGTCCTACTAAGTCGAATTCCAAGTTCCTGGCAGATTTTTATGGACATACACAGCCCAAAAAAAAAGAAAAAAAATATTCTTACCAAACTGGAGCTCTTGTGATAGCTAACTAGGTTCATTGCATACATTTTCCATATGATATTTTTCTATGAAAAACATTCATTTGTTTTATCCCCTCCAGGTGAAATGTACACACTTGCTGTAAAAGTGATTGAATGAAAAATTTTTATGTTCCTCCCATTGCGTTTTTGAATGGTCATCGGACTACAACAACAATGTGGGAAAATGACAAATGGGCAATATCAATGATTCTGCCAACAACAGCTGTCCTGTGTTCAAAACTGGTATGACATTCAGTCTGTTCCATTTCTTCATGGTGTTCTTTAGAGTGTTCAGTCTGCAGTGCTAAGTATCTTCTGACCCCTAGTACACCGTGGCATTTATCAAACCTTTGACCCATAAATTGTTTGCTTTCTTAGTCACAAACCATCAAGTCCAAATGTATATGGCAGTTCATGCCCTCTTTTACTGGATGAAGCATTACAGGGATATTTCGATGTGTTGTACAGATAGAATCAAAAACACTGAAGCCATTACAACTGCCATGTTAATGCTTTACTTGTTCAACAGGAATCTTTGAATTTGTGATGGATGTGTAGTTGGCAAATTTGGCAACCTGTCTCTGGGTGAGAGTAACCTAGTTCAGGAGAAACTGCACCATCTAGAGGTCGGAAACAATTCATATTACGTTTGGGGTGGCGTTAGGTGGTCTGTTGGTTGCTTCTGAACATGTATTTATTTCAAAAGTATTTTTCCTGCAATGCTAATCAAAAAGAACCATTTTCATATTAACCTGAGATGGTGAGTGCTGAGATCCTTTTTCTTGTGCTTTCTGAGGGTAAATTACTCTGGCGTAAATGCAAGTAAACACATATTACCCACCATTTTATTTAGCATGAGAGGGGAAAACGCATTCATGCTAGGGAGCTTTACTCTGTGGAAACCCTCTTCCTGTTTTGTCATATGTGGTAAGAACATTATCTGGTCCTACTGGTCAGACAAGTATCCAGATACAATCCTAGTTTTGGTACATCAGCATAGATGAGCATGCCTGCACTTAAAAGAAACAAACATTTACACCAAGCATTCTGTTCTCTCTCTCTCTCTCTCTCTCTCTCTCTCTC
>JACXGI010012760.1:0-22096 GCA_016801175.1 Esox masquinongy | reverse complement strand
GAACCCCCACAACACCGGAATACCACAACACCGGTCTACCACAACATCGGACTATCAAGCCAACAAAGACCTTTTCAGATTTTCCCTGACGGAGTGGCCAGTGTGATTAAATCCCAGCGCATTTGGGAAATCTACATTTGAGTTGGCTGGCGTTTCCACTATAGACCCACCTATCAGTGTAGTTGTTTCCTGGATATCTTACAAATGGCTCCTTTAAGGACCAAACTAAGACCACATATGCACACATCCACTGGTGGTTTTTCCCACAAGATGTTAGGGACCAATTTCCTATTGTCATTATACAAGCTGTGATACAAAACTAGACCATACATCATCTTCAGGAATTTCAGAAACTTGATGAACAACATTTGCTGCAAGATATGTACATGTGATTTAGAAAACGTATCTCACATATATGGCAATGAATTAGCCCAAGCTGAAATAACATCTGTCTTAATTCTGCAGCACAGGATGTTGAAAAGATGTCGGAAAGAAATCTTTCCAGTTGAAATGACTTTAAAAATACTTCCTTCAAATGATTTTGCTCCGTGGGAAGCATCCTATAAAAAAACATCTGATAAAGAATGGATGTAATCCATGGTTAACTGATGAACTGTCTGATGCCATCCGAACTAGGACATTTGACAGGGAAATAGAAACTCAGATTCTGACAAGGACAGTTTTCCAGATAATTGAGAAATAGATACTTTGTTATGGTCAGGAAAACAAAATCTACTATCTATCTATTATTCAGATGCATGTTTAATAGTGGCAGAAACACAGCTAATGTATGGAAATTTGTTAAATCACTAAAATGTAGTTCTACAAGTAATGCTTTTTATTTTTGCAGTCAACTTGTTTGTCAGGGTTATTGTGTACCATAGAACCTGAAGGGATGGAGGAGAATACAAACAGTCTGAGGTTGGCACTGGCATGAATCCTATTTCGTTTTTCAGAAAGTTTTTAGATCTGGAAGTATTTGATGAAATCTGTAGACTTTCAGCTGCATGTCATGTAGTGAATAACAGGGACAGATTTGACAAAAATAAATCAGGAAACATGTAGAAATCCAGTGTTTTGCTTTTTATTACTGATGATTAAATGTTGTGTTTATTTCCTTTACCAAGTGGGGAAGACAGATAAGATGTTAATTTGATTGTGGATCAACTTGTCAAAATGACTGTCGCCCTGTGCCATAAATATAAAGTTTAATTTCATTACATTTTAGAATAATTTCCCGATGTTCGCTCATCTGAATCTGACTCATTCGAATGAATGCCTGAGGACAGTCCCAGAGGTGAAACTCTGACTGACTGTCATCGGTGGTGAACAGCATACTAGTCATTCTGATTGAAAGTAGTGCTATGTTTGAATCTTAAAAATCTACCACCTCAAAAAGTTTCTCTAGAGTTATAGCCTGGAGTTCTGTGGCTGGAGTCGTTCAAATATTAGGATCCAGAGGAAACTATTTCCTTATCTTTAGGCACCATAATAGTTAATCTGAACTGAACAAAATAAAAAAAAAGGTTTGCACACACACATAAACATGAAAATGAACTATTGATGAACAAGCTGTGTTGCAGTGTTGCAGGTTTGACAAACAAGTTCCTCAGCTGTTCATTTGTGTTCATAACCCACAGCTCTGTACACGGTTCCAGGCAGCCCCGTCAGCCTCAGGCTTGTCCACTTCCAAGGTACAGGCCAGAGAAAAAGGAAAAGCTGCGAAGACATTACACCTTCAGATATCTCTCCTCTCCCCAGACTCCTGTCTAAAATCAGGTCATCAGAACATCATCACCCTTCAGTGATACCTGGCAGTGTAGGAGTCAGTACAGGCAACTGTTTATGGAGCAGTGTGATGACAAGCTGTGGGAATCAGCACTTGTGACTCTGCACTCGTATCCCTTTTAAAATACATTGAGAACGCAAAAAAAGAATGCAAAAAAATACATAAATGGAAGTTAGTTCATGTTACTGTCAAGTGTCATAGCATGCAAGTTTATAGCATGTGTGCACATTTATGGGGTATTTGTTAGGCAGGTGTTTGCCACTGTTAACTAGGTTATGTAGTACAGTTTATCAGCCAAGTTGCAGGATATTGCTTCTTTCTAAAACGCATCAGACTTTTTATAAATATTAAAATGGATATTCTCAGTTAAATGCTATTGCAATTTTGTATCTATGTTGTTTGGAGGAATCAGGTCTGGTTTGTAGCACAAGGTGGTGTTTTGTGATAATATTCAAACTGTAATCTGAACTGTCGTGTTGTTTTGGATATCTGAACGAAGAGAGATTATATCTTTGTTACACATACACTTCTTTTTTAATATGTTTTACTCTTCTTCATATGCTTAAACATGCTATTGATAACTCTAATGATATTGTTCTATTCGTTGTATTTTGTAAATATTAAACATTCCCTCACTTATTATCCCAAGATTTTTATACAAATTTAAATTGAATAGATTTGAATGAAGGATAGATAAGAACATGCTGTACCATGCTGATTCCTGTTCAGTTACAGGGACAACGACAAACCATTCAGGTGCAGACAAAGCACTGTTAGGGAGGAGGTTTGTGAGAGTGATTTAGACAGAGATAAATATATGCTGAGATATCTGCAGGCAAATGAATACAGAGAAATAAGTCAAATGTAGCCAGACAAAGAGCCAGGCCTCAGGCATATATACAAAACTACAAGTGGAGGAAGACAGGAAGAGGATGGACAGATTGAGAGAGGAGTGGAAAACAGAACATGACAATGGGGTGACACCCAGCCTATGTGGACCAGTTGCAGAATCGGATTCTTTTTTTGTGTGGAAACGGCACTTGTTGATTTAATGTGTTTGTGTGCGTGTTCGTGTGCCTATGGGTGGGCAGGAAAATGATGGTGATATATTTTAGGGTTTTTATATTTAGGAGTATGGGGTTTTAAAGAATGGTGATGATGATATATTTTTTTAGGGTTTTTATATTTAGGAGTGAGGTGAGTTTGGAGAATGACGTTGATGATGGTGTATTTTAGGGTTTTTATATTTAGGAGTGTTAGATTTTAGATAATGATGGTGATGATAATGTATTTTAGAGTTTTTATATTTAGGAGTGTGAGATTTTAGAGAATGATGGTGATGATAATGTATTTTAGGGTTTTTATATTTAGGAGTGTGGGGTTTTGGAGAGTGAGGATAATGATGATATATTTTAGGGTTTTTATATTTAGTAGTGTGGGGTTTTGGAGAATGATGGTGATGATATATTTTTAGGTTTTTATATTTAGCAGTGTGGGATTTTCGAGGAATGATGGTGATGATGATACATTTTATATTTAGGAGTGTGAGGTTTTGGAGAATGATAGTGATGATGATATATTTTAAGGTTTTTATATTTAGGAGTGTGGGGTTTTGGAGAATGATGGTGATGATGATATATTTTAGGGTTTTTATATTCAGGAGTGTGGGGTTTTGGAGAATGGTGGTGATGATGATATATTTTAGGGTTTTTATATTCAGGAGTGTGGGGTTTTGGAGAATGATGGTGATGATGATATATTTTAGGGTTTTTATATTTAGGAGTGTGGAGTTTTGGAGAATGATGGTGATGTTGATATATTTTAGGGTTTTTATATTTAGGAGTGTGGGGTTTTGGAGAATGATGGTAATGATGATATATTTTAGGGTTTTTAGATTTAGGAGTGTGGGGTATTGGAGAATGATGGTGATGATAGTGTCCACTCTGCCCTCCCACACCCAACTGTTTTGTGTGTTTTTGTGTCATACTAATGACATAGAATATGTATGGCATAACAGAAAGGGCTTGCCTACTCTGAAATGTTTTGTGTGGTGTGCCTACAACTGAAGCTCTGCTCTCATGTGTGTATGTGTGTGTCATCTCTGAATTACACACAGTTTCTGGCTGCAAAACAATTCACTTCTGCCAATTACACTCTAGACAGCACCAACCATGTGTAGAATGAAACAGCCTGGTACATGAGTATACCGTAGGAAAGGAAAGAAGAGGAGGAAAGGATGGGAACAGAAGTTAGGAAAGGGGGAGAACATGGTTGGAGAGGAGTAGAGGAGCGTGGCTAGAGGAGATAGGAGACGGGAAGTGGAGAAGAGATGTGAGAAGACAGAAGAGAGGGAGAGAAGACAAAAAGGGAAGAGTTGAAGGATGAGAGGATGGTAGAGGAAAGAGAGAGGAAAAGATGGGGAGAAGATGAGAGAGAGGAGACAAGAGGGGGAGAAGAGGAGAGAGGGTGACTCATGCATCTTAATTACCCAGCAGTGTCAAAGAGTTAGCAAGGAGAGAGAAGCTGTCACTATGTATCAATACAGAGCACTCCTTCTGTAAAGGTAAATGTCTCACACACACACACACACACACACACACACACACACAGTTGTGTATGTGTATACTTGTGGGGACCAGAAAACAAGAACATCCATGTTCCCTTACCTTAACCTGACACTAAGCTTAATGTAACCTTAACCTCAATAACTTAACATTTATGCATAAACTTAACCTAGCCCGAATGCCTAACCCATCTAACCCAATGCCTAAACCGCAAAGTAACCTAAATAAACACTAGCCCTAATTTCAAGCTTGGCCTATATCAAGGGTTTGAGACCATTCATCTATGCAGAATCTCATTTAAACGTTAAATGTCTCTCATAATATAAGAGTATAAGATCAAGCAGATAAATAACAATGATGTTTTGCATATCCTTTCTTGTTCATCTTTACCTGGGAGTCAAATAGTTCTGTGGAGCACTGTAATTCTCATTTACCCATAGAAGTAAACAGTACTTTTTGGCATCCAGCTGAGTGTTGTTGCCACTTTGTCAGGTTAGGCAAGGTAGCAGTGGCTGTCTCTCTTAGCGTGACATTGCCCACTCCACTCAATTAGAGAAAGGGGTGTCTCTGGACTTGTAGGCAGTGACTGAAATAGGCAATTGGGAACATCAGGACTGATCAGGGCAATCAACGCTGGATATCCAGCTTTACATGCATTTACCCAGACCTCGTTTTGAAAGGCAGTTTGTTTTTTATCTGTCAACTATGGATTGATAAAACCAAATGACCGGATAAAGATAGGTGGAATGTTACTTTAACACCAGAGGAAAAAGAGGAGAATAGGCATCTCTTGAATCTACATCAGCCACTAACCAGAAGCGGCTTAGAGTTAGCAAGGAGAGACTGTCACTATATATCAACATAGAGCGCTCCCTTAGTAGAAAGGTAGATGGCACGCACACACGCACGCACGCACGCGCGCACACACACACACACAGCTGAAAGCCCAATTAGCTCAAAAAGTGAAGCTGGAAAGAGAAACAGAGGGTAAGGTTGTGTTTTCCTGTGTCTATCTGTCAAGTAGACGACAAATACCTGCTCTTCAAGCCTTTGTCTGAGACTGGCACTCTGAGAGCAGCAAAGGGGATCTCCACTAACCTGCTACCTGTCAGCTGAGTGAGGGAGAGAGTGTGTGTGTGTGTGTGTGTGTGATACCTGTCAGCTGAGTGAGGGAGTGTGTGTGTGTGTGTGTGTGTGTGTGTGTGTGAGTCTTTCTACTCCAGTCCCTGGTCGCCTACTCTAGTGTCTGTCTGTATGTGTATCAGTGATCTCTATAATTTCTTATTCTTTAGTATGTATATCTGTGTCCCACAACAGCGTCCATTACGTAAACCTAAATTTACTGGTACCATTATTTACACCCATATATTTTCAATGTTTGTCTTCGAAATGGCTTTTTCTGTCTCTCCAGCCTCGGTCTCAACAGCCATCGGGTGCACAGGAATTACTGACGTTAGGGTTAGCCTGTCTCCAAGGTAACAACCCGGCAGTTTGTTTTGCTGGCGTTGGCGGTCAGTGACGTTAATGCCACTGGGACAACATGACCTTACCAGTGCTGAGGGTCTGTGGGGTCCGGGAGTGATATCAACTGACCATTCACCTCACCTTAGCAACAGACGCACTGACGCACGCCAAGGCAACGGAAACCCAACGCCATCCGCACAGGGCCATGTCCGTCCGAGCCCTGCAGTCCACTCGGAAGGGTTCAACTGAACTTGAAATGCAGCACCGCTCTCCATCCTACTCCTTCCTCCAGCCCACCACGCTCCCACCCTCCTCCCTTCCTCTCCCCTTCTGCTTCCCCTCAGCTCACCACACTCACCCCTTCCACACCCCCCCCCTTCCGCATCTTCCCATCCGCTGTACCCGTCACTGATGAGCTGAGATGTATCCCCCCCCGGCACCCCTCACCCCCTTCCTTACTGATTGTCTTCCTCTCGCTGTAACACTTGTAGAAATGACCTGACAGATCCAATCTGAGGTTATTACCCAGCTAGACGCATCCAGCTGTCTCAGCACACACACACTCCCACACACCCATACGTACCAGGCTATTCCCACACACCATGCAGGACACAAATGAAAATGAATTATGTATTTTTTCTTTCCACTTGTAGAAGTCTGTGACACAACCCCTATTTCCCATATAAAAGCACTGGCAGACAAACGCGTGCACACGCACGCACACACACACGCACGCACATCAATAGAACTTGTACACAAACACACACAGAGGCAAAGCAGTGTGGTTAAAAACCTCTATTCAATGTTTAGTCTTTGATGAAACTGTTTAGTCTTTGTCATTTCCCCGTTTTTATTGTTACTTTTTATTAGAAATGTTCGAACAAATGGAGCCAAGCAATCAGACTGTGTCTGTTTCCTAAAATGCTTCTTCCTTCCTCCCTCCTCCTCCTCTCACTCCACCCTATCCTCCCCTCCTCCTCTCATTCCACCCTATCCTCCCCTCCTCCTCTCACTCCACCCTATCCTCCCCTCCTTCTCTCTCATTCCAAGGTCAAAGCCCTCCCTCCTGGTGTTAGCATTCCCCTCGTATACCCCATAATCCTCAGTGTTTGAGCCACCGATACAAACACATTCTATTCAGCCGTCGCCAGGGGTCCTCTAACACTCATAGAGTGTGTGTGTGTGTGTGTGTGTATGACCGTGTTTTGTGTATGAATTTGCAACTGTGTGCGTGCTAATGTGTGTGTACAAATGCCTGTGTGCATTTCTGTGTGACTGTATGTGTGTGTACAGCCTTTGTGTCCCACACCCCTCAGAGTGTTTAGTATTCTCTCCGACATGCGTCCTTGCATCCCTGTTCTCCTCTAAGCTCTTTGGGAGGAGAATACCAGAGCTTGACAGAGGAGAGAAGGGGGTAATTCTTTCTACTTTTCCAGAGGGACTGTTATTTTCCCTGGTGTCAAGTAGGCCCTTCTCCATCCACAGCGTTTAACGGAGGCCCAGGTCCACTGCTTTAACTGTGTGACTAAATAGCTATGTGGCTGTTTGGGTAGCACTGTGCCATTAAGGTAATGGACTGTTGCAGGGCTTAGTTATAATGGGAAGACTTTGGATATGGGATACGGTTCATAGAGTAGATATGGAGTAGGGTTTTATAGCGAATTGATATTGGAATTAGTTCTCAGAACAGCATGGGACATTATTTGGTGAAAATTGATTGATTGAAGGTACGGGCTTTGCAGAGCTAAAATAAAGTATGTTCATCTGAGGCATCTTGACTTTGCGTCTGAGTGTGTGTGCGTACCGTCGTGTCCACGTCTGTGTGTACGTGTGAATGTGTGTGTGCGTTATGTGTGTGTTTGAGTGCAAGCGTGTGTGTGCTGTGCTCTGTGTGGCTATGCCGCGGGCTACTCTAGTGTGAAATCATATGGCGGTTCCTTCATTCCGCCTCATTTAGCCACGCATCACACATCTCTCATTCCTGACAAGTTTCTTAACTGCTCCGAAATGGAAATGCCCCAGGGTGGGGCGGCGAGGTGCGCCGAGTGAATGTATGCATACGTGCTGGTGTGTGTGTTGGTCTGTGTGTGTGTGTTGGTCTGTGTGTGTGTGTGTGGTACTCAAAGTGGGACTAATAAAGCAATCCACTGCCTGGCAACCAAGGAGGAAGTTAATTCATCCTCTGTGTCTGGTGGTCCAACATCTCTCAGCCATGACACACACACACACACACACACAAACAAAGAAACTGCTTAAAGATGCATTCCGGGACATTTGCAAATAACAAAATAGGTTTTTACCTCCTATGTTTTGGAGCTGAATGTGTAATATATTGCTTATTTGTATGGTGGCCTGGAAAAAACCTTCACATGGGGAATTTTTTACTTTTGTAACTGTATATATTCTTTGGAAACTACAAACTCTCCTGGATACAAATCTGTTTAAATTACTGATATATCTTTATCAGGACCCAAGTTACAAAACTGTAAAGTTGGTGAAAAAGTTCTAATGGAGGAAACTGCATTCAAAGATTCCATTTGTTTTTATTCTAATTCCACTTGCCTGGCGTCTTGACTAAAATGAGTGGGTGCACCTTCCTACTGCAGTACCATTTCCTACTGCAGAGACCTTTCAGGGACCCAAACTAAAAACAGTTGAGCCCTACGAGTGTGTGTGCCAATCCAAGGGGTTCTTACAGGCTGCCACACATGCCCATAAGTAGAATCACTACTAGGCCTTTCCATGTTTGAATGTGAGAGGTTCTTATGACATGGGGCAAATATCAGAATGTACAGTACACCATTTTCAGGGACCACATTTGACTGGACAGCACCACTTTTACAATCAGTGACCAAAAATCGATAAATCTTTAAGCGAGACAAATGGATCTAATAGATTTAATTTTGTTACGTTTAATGTAACAAAGCTCTATGAAACACACTCATATTCATGAACAAAAAAACAAAAACATGGCTATGGCAAGTGCATCCTCTTTGCGTGAGCACTGGAATGTGATTTGAAACAGAATAGCTTCCAAACAGGTTGAATGCTACAGCTTCAGATCTAGGAGTAGCATAGCATCAGATAGCTGGGTAATGTTTGCTATAGTAACTAGATATCTTTTTCCACATTTAATCTCTCACCTTTGAGCAAATTAGTTGCCTGTGGAATGACAGTGCCATTATGAAAGATTTCCATAACCATTCACGTGGTTTGAGGTGTAGAGTAGAAATGTGTAGAGTTTAACGCCAATATAACTGAAAAGCCTATTTACACATTCGTATTTACATTTCAGTGCACTTGATTGTCCATCCAAACATACATTATTCAGCTATATGTCCACAGAACGAGGAAATATATAGGTTTCATGGATAGTCATGTTCAACCTATCAAACTGTTCCCCTGAGAACACAATGTTTCTTTTACGCGTTTGGCTTCGAATTAGTGTTGAGCGCTGACATTGTTTTCCTGTCCCCTAAAAAACTGTTTAGTCATAGCAAACAAAGATAGGGAAAATCTGTATAGGATCTTCAAATTAATGTATACAAACAAGGATCTCACCATTGGGCTAGTGTTGAATCACAATACAACTGAAAACAGCATGATACTGTACGACTGAGAACTGAAATAAACATTAGAGCAATCAATGTTATCTCAATTTTTATTTCAGTTTTAATTTAATTGTCAATGATCTTAAACAACTAAAATTATATTAAATGTTTTACAGTGCACTGAAAATTGTACATGAAAAGACAGAAAATATCTTATGTTTTCTCCCAGATCTGTTAACAGTTCATTTGTATGTTCAAAGGTTAGCGTCCTTTCAGAGCTGACTCTTAACAACAGGCTAAAGTGTCTTTTTATCACAACTGCTCAAAACTGAGCATCTATTTCGTATCATTACAGAGATTCGCACTTTTATGGACACACATTGGGAAACAGGCCTGTTTACTCAGTGTGGGTGAGATGTGCTTTGGTGGACATGGTCTTAAACTTTTATTCTTCCAAGCAGGCCAGCTGACAGTCTTGCCTGGGCCCGAGATGAGATATTCTTAGATGGGCCCTTTAATGTCAACCCAAAGTCATTTCTGGGCCCCCCCCCCTACCCTGGGCCTGGGACAACAAACCCGTTTGTCCCTCCCATCGGCGGGCCTGCTTCCAAGCATACCAGAAGATGATGCAATGACACAAGGCCACTTGAGAAGGGAGAAAAGCGGGAGAAATTGTGGGGAAAAGAATAAAAAAAGAGTGAAGGAAGCTCACTGACTGTTCCTGCCTTGACCTAAAGTTGGCTGTCTTCAGGGCGAGACAGTGACATAATCCCATTCTGTTACCCATAGTTCCCTGTATTCGGGGTAGATATGTCATTTTTTTATATATATATACAGCACTGATATATTGTATTGCACTGAAGGAAGCATTTATCAGTGTTTTATCAGAATACAAAGTTTGTGAATTGTTTTCTGAATGAAAAAAGCCAGAAAACATGCGATTTTTGTCTGTGACTTTCACAGCCAGATTTACATACACATTTGTTCTGAGTCGTTGGTGGTTGCTTTCTAAAAAAGGTCATAGTTACAAATGCCACAACTTAATGGTTGTAGGTACAAACTGAGAAATACCCTCAATCAAGTCTCTCTTACACAAGGATGGACTTTCTGTCCACAAGACTATGTCAAACAAAGCAGAGTACTGTTATGGGAAAAGATGGGTATAGATATGGAAGCCCTTTTCTGCAATAAAAATAATAATAATTGGGGGAATACATGTTGACAAAGTTATGTTTGTCTTTGGTTAAAAACAAATCTGCACAATAACAGCAAAGGCCCATGTCACTGTCTCAATAATTCATCTGCAATGACCAAAACGATTTAAACAGTCAGTGTGGACTTAATGTAAGGCATGAGAGTCAACTGCCTCAGTCCTCACATTATTAGCGGCCTTATAAGAGTTATTATAATAATTCCCAAAAAACTTGAGTAAGGTAGCATGTGCAACTGAAATGCAGGGATAGCAGCAGTAAGGTTCCTAAGGTAGACACGTACCTGTAACAAATGACTTTGACTATCAGACTTTGCAAGGCAGTGTCAGAGTAGTACAAAGGGAGTAGTGCAACAAGGTCCCTGAGAGGCAGGGGTGTGTGTGGTTAGTGATGGGTCATAAAGAGTTCAGCAGGGTTATAGTAGATGGAAAGAAGCTGTTCCTGAGCCTGCTGGTGCGGAAACGGAGAGACCTGTACCGCCTGCCTGATGGTAGGAGGGCAAACAGTTTGTGGTATGGATGTGAAGGGTCCCTGGTGATGCCGTGCGCCCTGCGCATACAACGCTTGCGCTGGAGGTCTACGATCACTGGAAGCTGGGCACCAGTGATATCCTGGTCGGTTTTCACCACCCGTTGCAGGGTCTTCCGGTTGGACACGGAGCAACCGCTACACAACACTGTGGCGCAGTTAGTCAGTATGCTCTGGATTGTGTAGATTGATCACCCTCACTTCAATCAAACTGTTTAATCAAACAGATCTATTCAGGCTCTTTTAGGTACTGTACTTTTTATGGCATTGTGTTTTTGAGGCAAGCTAGTGTTTTCCCACCTTGGAGTCCACCCTGTGTAGTCCTCTGTGGATGGTATTGGCTGACACATCCATGTCTCCCTCCCGAAGAATGTTCCTGATCTGTCAGACAGTTGTGTCATTATGAGCAGCATTATTTGGTCTTTCTCTGTAGAGGTCTACCTTGGTCTACCAGGTAGTTTGCCACCGCTGAGATCACAAATGCTGTCTTAGTTAAAATTAATATAACAAACAATAGATTCAGGCAAACCTAATGTTTTGCCTATGTCTCTACATTTTTGCCGGACCGTGTATGCGGAGCCGGCCAAGAAGACCAAATGTCTCTTACTGAGTGAGTGAGCGAGGGAGTGACTGACTAACCCTTGTTAAATAACGTAGTGGTTAAAAACGTGACCTTCCACGCAAGCGGCCAGTGCTTGAGTCTCGTAGCTGATGTAACAAATTATGCATTAGGATTTGTTAAGGATAGACAAAAACTTCACTGGCTACAACCTTCAGTAGCTATGTTATAGTAAGCCTAAAATAAAACTTTACTATTTCTGGTGGATTTCCAAAGAACGTGTCCGTGCATACGTTTTGGGGTAATAGCCTATAGATCACAATCCCTTACGCAGTAAAAGAGGAGGTGTTTCCATGATTCTCTCTTTTCACTTGACGAAATAGTCAGTTATGACATAGTTATTGCATCAATGACATTCATGAATGAAAGAAAAACGAACGTTGTGCCATGAAATGAACTAGCTCTGGCAATGTAAAGTTCATCGTCAGTCTCGCTAGCAATTGCTCAATTCTTATCTTATGACTATTCCAAGTAATAAGTAGATACTAGTAGGCCTATTACTGGCTAATAAAGGCCATACAGTTCATAGATGCTATTTGTGGTGGAAGTAAACTTAATAAGAAAAGTTAGTCAGTTTAACACAATGATTAATTGTGTCTAGCTAAATATTCAAACTTGGTGTGATGTTAATGTGTGACAAAATGATCTAATGTTAAGACGCAATTTTCTGATGAGGTAGTATGTCTGAATCGTTCTCAAAACTGGCATACTAGCTTACTATATACAATACAGTATATACTTCACCATCATCCATTAAGTACGTACGTGTAGTACGTAGTATGTAGTATGCAATTTGAGATTCAGCCAAATCTTTCGATTTCCTCGTGGTTCACATAGCATAGTGGTTAGCTATTCAACTGTTATTGTATGGATGACCAACTACAGTAATCTTTGTACAAAGGTACACTTTAGTTCTGTTAATAAACATTCTGTTGCCCACATTATTTCTGCAAAAATCTAATGCTGGGATAAAAGTGGCGTTTGGAGACTGTACAGAGGTGGACTGCATGCCAGCAAGCCCTGTGATTTTGTGGGATTATCCTTGACCTTCATTGTTTTGACCCCGGTTCGATTCTCCTCTCAGACGTTCCAATTTTTGTCTCTCAGAAATATTTATCCACTCTGTACTTTTCAGCTGCCACACAACAATATACAGTATCTCACAAAAGTATTGTACACCCCTCACATTTTTGCAAATATTTGATTATATCTTTTCATGTGACAACACTGAAGAAATGACACTTTGCTACAATGTAAAGTAGTGAGTGTACAGCTTGTATAACAGTGTAAATTTGCTGTCCCCTCAAAATAACGCAACACATAGCCATTAATGTCTAAACCGCTTGCAACAAAAGTGAGTACACCCCTAAGTGAAAATGCCCAAATTGGGCCCAATTAGCCATTTTCCCTCATGTGACTCGTTAGTGTTACAAGGTCCCAGGTGTGAATGGGGAGCAGGTGTGTTAAATTTGGTGTTATCGCTCTCACACTCCCTCATACTGGTCACTGGAAGTTCAACATGGCACCTCATGGCAAAGAACTCTCAGAGGATCTGAAAAAAATAATTGTTGCTCTACATAAAGATGGTCTAAGCTATGAGAAGATTGCCAAGACTCTGAAACTGAGCTGCAGCACGGTGGCCAAGACCATACAGCGGTTTAACAGGACAGGTTCCACTCAGAACAGGCCTTGTCATAGTCGACCAAAGAAGTTGAGTGCACGTGCTCAGCGTCATATCCAGAGGTTGTCTTTGGGAAATAGACGTATGAGTGCTGCCAGCATTGCTGCAGAGGTTGAAGGGGTGGGGGGTCAGCCTGTCAGTGCTCAGACCATACACCGCACACTGCATCAAATTTGTCTGCATGGCTCTCGTCCCAGAAGGAAGCCTCTTCTAAAGATGATGCACAAGAAAGCCTGCAAACAGTTCGCTGAAGACAAGCATACTAAGGACATGGATTATTGGAACCATGTCCTGTGGTCTGATGAGACACAGATGGTGTCAAGCGTTTGTGGCGGCAAACAGGTGAGGAGTACAAAGACAAGTGTGTCTTGCCTACAGTCAAGCATGGTGGTGGGAGTGTCAGGTTCTGGGGCTGCATGAGTGCTGCCGGCACTGGGGAGCTACAGTTCATTGAGGGAACAATGAATGCCAACAAGTACTGTGACATACTGAAGCAGAGTATGTTCCCCTCCCTTCGGAGACTGGGCCGCAGGGCAGTATTCCAACATGATAACGACCCCAAACACACCTCCAAGACGACCACTGCCTTGCTAAAGAAGCTGAGTGTAAAAGTGATGGCCTGGCCAAGCATGTCTCCGGACCTAAACCCTATTGAGCATCTGTGGGGCATCCTCAAACGGAAGGTGGAGGAGCGCAAGGTCTCTAACATCCACCAGCTCCGTGATGTCATCATGGAGGAGTGGAAGAGGACTCCAGTGGCAACCTGTGAAGCTCTGGCGAACTCCATGCCCAAGAGGGTTAAGGCAGTGCTGAAAAATAATGGTGGCCACACAAAATATTGACACTTTGGGCCCAATTTGGACATTTTCACTTAGGGGTGTACTCACTTTTGTTGCCAGCGGTTCAGACATTAATAGCTGTGTGTTGAGTTATTTTCAGGGGACAGTAAATTGACACTGTTATACAAGCTGTTCACTCACTACTTTACATTGTAGCAAAGTGTAATTTCTTCAGTGTTGTCACGAAGAAATATAATCAAATATTTGCAAAAATGTGAGGGGTGTACTCACTTTTGTGAGATACTGTATATCCACTCTGTAATACCTTGAATCTCATATATTCAAAATAATAATTGTATTATGTGACACTTTTATATTTTTATTGTTTTCTAAAGAAACAAACCAGCCATGGAGTGATTGGAGTCATTGTTTTCATTCTAGGTACTGTATAGCTATTAGCTAGTCATCTACAGTAATCTTTGTACAAGAGTACACTTTAGTTCCGTTAATAAACATTCTGTTATCCACCTTATTTCAGCAAAAATGTAATGGCTGAGGTAAAAGTTGCATTCGCGCTGTTTAAATTGCATAATGGTAAAAGAAACAGTCTGCCACATTGGAAACTGCGTATTGAAACCAGCAAGAGACAACAACATTATTCCTTTCTAATCACAGGCTGGCTGAACTTGGCTTGACTGGTTCCTTTTCTGGTTTTCTTTTACCTTTATTTTCTATTTATCTTCTTTGTTACAGCCAGCTTGACTTGCAGTGACACTTCTATTGTCCTCATGTTATCCGACATCAGCAATAGCCTCTGAATGCAAATGCAAAGCCTAGACTCTAGACTAGACAATGACAGCTGTCTTGTGCTGCACTAACGCAGCACACAAACACACAGGCCAAATAAAAAACAGCTCTAAAGCAAATTGTCCAAATACTTTGGTACCCTAAAATGTTAAATGGGGGGAGGGGGCTATGTAATGTTTAAGTGGTTCATCCAATATGGGCGAAAATACCCTCAGATTAAAGTTGACAGTCTACAACTGCTAAATGGAACCATGATCCTTATTCCCTAGCACTTACCCCAGGGCCGGCGCCAGGATCACATGACTGAGGGTGCATTTTGTATAAATGACCCCACCGAGACGAAAACATTTAGAAATGTATATATGCTTGTAAAGCCGATTGAAACTCGTTGGTCTATGATGATCGCAACGTGTTGACTGTGACGACTGGACTGGGCTGAACTCTTATACAATCGGCTATGTATATGGGGAGACATAACTGAGGGGGCACGAATTGCATACCTGAGGGGGCATTGCCCCCCCGTGGAACCGGGCCTGACTAAGCCTAACCTTAATCTCAATAACCTAACTTTAACCTAGCCGTAAACCTCAATAACCTAACTTTAACCTAGCCGTAAACCTCAATAACCTAACTTTAACCTAGCCATAAACCTCAATAACCTAACTAAACTTAACCTACTTCAAAACCTAACCTCAAAGCCAGAAATCTCATTTTTACTTGTAGGGATCTCCCAAAAGAGCTTGTGCGGACCCGTTTTTCAGGTTTTAATTCTTTGTGGGGATGTCAGATACTCATATGTACATATAGATGTAGATCTGTCACATACACACATACACAGCCACACAGGTGACCACACCATACTGTCCATCCCAAAACACTCACACACACGTTCACAGCTGGACTGTTGAGAGGGGTCGAGGCATATGTGCCAGGATATGAGCCACTGTGACAGGAAAACAATTTGGACATTTTCTTTTAGACAGATTTATTCCTTTTGCAATCTCTGAGTAAAAAACTATTTGGAAGAAATACACACACACACACAAAGACACACATACACAAACAGACCCATTTTTTCCCAGAACCCCCTCACTCCTGTCAATCATACCAGTGGAAAAGGGCACTGGCTTCTCAGTAGCCAATCATCATGATTTTTAATAACAATATTACCCATAAGCCCACAAGGTGTGGGGGTGTGATGGGGATGGCCTTGCTCTATCTGGCATTTAAGAAAAGTAGAGTTGTCATGCACACACAAACACACACACACACACACACACACACACACACACACACACACACACACACACACACACACACACATACGCAAGCAACCACACACGCAATTCATGTCAAATGAGAAAATTATGAATATTTATTTGAGTCCAGCTTACCACAAAGGGACTTCCACACAGACACACACATACACACAGATGTACACAAACAAACACACACATGGGGACTGACAAAATTAATTCTACCCCAGGATACTAATCCATATACTGAACCCATTTCCATAGCCATAACCCTATCCTTACCCTAAACCGAAACCCTTAACTAACACTGACCTTAACCTCAGTACTTTTATGCCTAAACTTAACAGAGCCCTAACGCCTAACCTTAACTCTGAACCTAACTGTTCAACCTAACAAAATACCATCCCTAACCCCTAAGTTAAGACTGTCTTTACAATTTGTTTATTTTATCTAGTTGAACAAGACTTGACCAGAATTGCATCAGAGATAAAAAAATTTACCATGCAAAATGTGTGAAAATCTTTCCTGTTGCCCCCTAACTTCTTGGGTTTCCATGGTACCCTTTCTTGAAGTCTAAAGACAATATCTTGCTCAGTATGTATTGGAGTGGGATAAGTGGTTACATATGAAGTCTGGGTTTGCTACATGTATAAAGTATAAATCAGAAAAATAAATTTTTGTTAGGAAGCTAAACTAAAAACACCTCACACTGGCACCTCAGAAATTCTACCTTCACCAGCAACAGCACTTGTTCAGTGGGGATGTTAATTACCAGGTAAACAACATAGTCATTGATGTTATAAATACCATAGTAAATAGTATAAATACTCCACCCGGGACAGTAGGCCAAAGTATTAAGTCTTATCACATGACTCTGGCCCAGCGAGGGTTTCTCAATACATAGTGTCAATAGAAAATAGTATTTACATATTTAGTCAATGTTATTTAACAGAATTTGTCATCATGACAAATGTAGTGCTCTAACTCACACTAATTCTAACCCACACTCTAAACCTAAACTGAAGCCAAAACCAGCCTTAGAAGGGAACACCAGGCTTGGTTTTCTGTAATTGCAATGTGGACTTTTGAATTCTGATCCTCACTATAAATGCACTGCATCTTTGGTTCCACTGATAAATGAGGCACATCAAACTATTAGTTCTAATATCCAAAATAACAATATCACTTCAATTAAAAATAACGACATAGTATAGCAGGTCATTAGATTAGAGTGAACTCCAGAACTATGATGACAATCTGGACTGGTCCCAGTTCACATTATTCACTAAGATGTGATGACATTCAGGACCGGTCCCAGTCCACAACATTCACTAAGATGTGATGACAATCAGGACCGGTCCCAGTCCACATTATTCACTAAGATGTGATGACATTCAGGATCGGTCCCAGTCCACATTATTCACTAAGATGTGATGACATTCAGGACCGGTCCCAGTCCACAATATTCACTAAGATGTGATGACATTCAGGACCGGTCCCAGTCCACATTATTCACTAAGATGTGATGACATTCAGGACCAGCCCCAGTCCACACTTAAAAAGTCAAAATGAATACCTAACACAAACTTTTATCTTTACTCATCACTTAATTACTAAACATAAACTTATCTTAAACATAACCCATAACCAGTATGAACAAATACCATAGTTGAAACTGTTAGAGCTGTCATCCTTTCACATTACCCCATAAACAATTGTTCACCTTAAAATAAATTTGATTATTAAGTTAATTAAAATAATGATAATGATGTGAGTTTGTGATACCTTTTTGCACACACACATATACAAGCAAAAATACACTCATACTTCTCACAAACACATACTTCCCACACACAAACATACACACACGCTCCACACGCACATACTTCCCACACACAAACATACGCACACACATCACACACACACACACACACACTTCCCACACACAAACATATACACACACTTCACACAAACAAACAATGCAAACCAGCCAAGAATGAAAGTCTGTTGACTGACAGAAGAAGAAAGTAGAGGACACCTGCTAGTCTGATATACCTCCTCCTTCTGTCACTTTTCTCTTTTTCTTTCCCCCTCAACTCCTCTATCTACCTCCCTCTATTAGGATTCTACTCCTCGCTCAGCTCTGGCTTTGTGAGTGTGTTACCCAAGCGTGTCACACTGAAAACCAGTGAATGGCAATAATCTCAGTGTGTGTGTGTCTCTCTGTCTCAGAGAATAAGGGGTATTCTGTGAGCATGAGACGTTTCTGTTCCTTAAGCGCAGAGTGGAGAGAAAACAGAAGAGAGAAGGAGGAGAGCAGAGAGAGGGAGGAGAGGAGGCAAGAAGAAGAGAGGAGAAAGGTAGAGCGGAGAGAGGGAGGAGAGTGTAGAGAGGGAGGGAAGCATAAAGAGGGAGGAGAGAGGAGAGGGGGAGGAGAGAGGGATAGCAGAGGAAGGGAGTTGAGAGGAGAGAGAGGGGGAAGCAGAGAGAGGGAGGAGAACATAAAGAGAAGGAACGAGGCAGTCGGCTGATTCACCATCCAACCTTTTTCTTTCTCCTCCTCTTCTTCATTGATACGGAGGTGGAGGTGTGTCCACCCCCACACACACATACACACACCGATGCTCATCACAGCCTCCACCAGGCTCTATGCCTTCAACTCCTATTGTCATTACTACCTCCACCTCTTTCTCATTCTTTCTCATTCCATCCATCCATCCCTCGTTATTTCCCTGCAGCCCCCACGCTCTTCTATCCCACATACTCTGTGTCACCACCGTGGAGAGGAAAATGATCGGCCAACAAGCTGGAAGAAGTAGAGAGGAACGAGAGAGGAGAAAGAGAACAGGAGTGAACTGTGTCCGTTCACTCCGGACTTTCCTGCATCCCTTATGGATTATCTCCACGGACGGACAGAGGGAGCAGTGGAGGAGTGAGGAAAAAGACGAAGAAAGAAGAAAGGAACAGCCAGCCTGCCTGAGGGGTATGTTAGAAGAAACTCCAAGTCATTTCCCTAACAACATCAGCTCCTGTATGTCCCTTCAGCGTTTTTCATTTTGGATTAATCTCTCTCCTGCTTTTTCTCTTTTTTTTCGTTCTCTCTCTTTTCCCTCTTTTCCCTTTCTCTCTGCCCAGCACTGTCTTTTGGCTGTGTTTGGGACACTGGCTAATTATGGAGTATTCTCAGGACTCCAGCAGAGGAGAGAGAGACGCACTCTCTCTAGCTTTTCATTCTAATTAATTCCCCTCTGTGCAAACACTCAAAGACCCTTTTTCTCCTTCCTTCTCTCCCTCCCTCCTCTCTCCTTCTCTTCATCCTTTTGAGAGCAGAATAATTGGTCGTGGAGATTGGCTTTTCTGTGTCGGAGTCTGAAGAGTGAGATCTCCCAATCCTTTACACCTGGAGGTTGTGTGAGTGTGCATGTGTGGATGTGTGTGTTTGTGTGTGTTTGTGTATGAGGAATTTCTGAGTTGTCCCTCAGGTGTTTGGGAGGGTTATGTACCACACAAGATGATGTCTTGTCAACTAGACTGGCTTGGACAGAATAGTTTAACATGAAAGTTACGGTGAGAGGGAGAGAAAGAGAAACATACCATTTCCAAAATGGTATAACAAAGTAGAAAGAAAAATATGTGAAGGAAGAAAAAAATCCAGTTTTCACCTGAAGCCTAACCAGTCCTGTGGATGGACACAAACAAGAGAGAGAAGAGGTGAGAAGAGAACACATTGGATCCCTTCACAACAGCAGAACATCACGCTGACTGACAAATGCAAAAGACTGATGAGGGAATGGACTTAAAAACATGCAAGCTTCTGGAACATGTTAGCCACTCTATTCTCTTCGCTTTCCTGTATCTCTCTTAGGACAGAGCAACCAATTACAAAAATACAAATACACAAAAGTAGAATGGTAGAAACTTGGCTTGATCTGGAACCCGTTCTCAGAATTTAAAAAGTCTGCCTCCTCTCCTTTCTCTCCCTCCCATTTCTCCTCTCCTCCATCAATCCTATCTCCCCCCTTTCTCTCTCCCCTTTCCCATCTTTCTCATCTGTCTTATATCTCTCCTGTCTATCCCCCTCTCTTTTCCTCTGCATTTCTCCTTTTCTCTCTTTTTTTCCCTCTGGCTTGCTCCCCCTGTTACACCTCCTTGCCTCCTCGCCCCACTCCTGACGCCTCCCTCTCGCCCAGTCTCATTTTTCACACACAGCCCAGTCTGTTAGTGTGTGTGTGTGAAAGGGAACAAATCCATTCTGCAGTGAAGGCGCGGAGCAAAGGGAAGCCTGAGGTGAGTGTGCACCGATCCTTATCACTATCATATCTTCCTCTGTGTTTAGTGTCACCTAAGGCCAGTGTGTGTGACAGTCTGTGTGTAGATGTGTGTGATTGTGAGTATTTGTGTGTGTGTGTGTGTGTGTGTGAGTGTGTGTGTGTGTGAGTGTGTGTGTAGAGGCATTGGTTGGCTGGAACTATACGTGCTCTGATTATGAATTACTGACCATGGCTTTAGCCTCACTCCCTGCTATTTCACATTAAGCTTGTAGACACACACACACACACACACACAAATTCCACAGCAGATTTAAGTATTTCCCGGGGGTGAACCAGAATAGATGTAATTCTAAATCAGGACGGAGCAGTGAGCTACTGTTGTAACTACCCCCATAGACACCCTGCAAAACACATGCACACACTATTCACTATCTGATTGTTCATTTGGAGCTCGGCTTATTCGGAAAGTGAGTTTTACGGTTTAAGTTTCAAACATCCAGGTGCTTTCAGGAGCATTGAGAGCCTAGTCTTATTGTCTAGTTTAGATTGTCTATCTGAGATCAAATCTATAGGCTGGAGATGAGGATTACAGAGGGCTCCAGCGTCTCTGGCTCAGGCTGACAACATGGTGCTGGGGGCAGATGTAGACACCTGTTGTAACTGAATGGGATCATGACAAAGGACAGAGAGAAAGGAGAAAAAAAGGGATAGAAACAGGAGAATGAAACGGTAAAGGCCAGTGTGTGTTCTTCAGAGCGTGTGTGACTGAAGCCAAAACTCCTCCATTCACATCCTCCCCTCTCTCTGTCTCAGCCAAGCCATGGAGCGAGCAGAGAGCGAAGGATCAGGGGACAGAGGAAAAGGCATTTGTTCACACGCTTTCTCTTCATCACTGGAGCCAGGTAGAGAGTGTGGGGTTCCGTTGGTAGCCGCTGCCCCATCAGTAATGACGTCTGCCTCATCCACAGTGATAATGTGAGGCATACTAATGAAGTGATGGTGCAGTGACACGGAGGCAATATAACATTTAGCAGTGGATCCTCCTCAACGCCCCCCGACTCCCTCTTCCACCACCTCCTCCCCACCACCCCCTCTTCCACCCCCCCTTCCACCTCCTCCTCCCCCTCACCCGTTTGACGTCTTCTGTCCCTCACCCCCTCCTTCTAACCTCCACCCCTCATCGTCCTCTTCCTCCCCTCCCTCCTCATTCCCCCACCCCCTCCTCCCCTCCGCCTCATCACCCCCCTTCTCCTCCTCCTCCCATCCACGCCTACTCCCTTCTCCATCTGCCTTTGTCTATCGCCAGGTGAGATAATGTGTAATATGTTGCAAGGGTGGTGTTGGAATGGATGAAGCTGGATTATCAGGTTGACACACACACACACACTAAAAAAATATTTGAAATAGCTCTTAGCCCCTCTGCAGGTGCAGTATTATGATTAATGAGCTGTCATCAGCCAATCAGGTCAGCCGGTGGGAGGGCTATGGATTAGCACAGAATACCAGCCAGCAGCATGGGTCAGTCTTGGTCAGGGCTGCATGTGGTAGTACTGTACAGTAGTGTAGGTCAGGGCTG
>JACXGI010012759.1:0-22076 GCA_016801175.1 Esox masquinongy | reverse complement strand
TTTAACAGAGGAAAAGAGAATTAAGTCTATTTTTGTTATGAATCCAAAAATGATGGACGAAAAACAAGCCGTTTTCTGATTGGTCAATATTCGTTTGAAATCGGAAATCAAATATTGGAAGTCAAATATCAAAAAATGAATCGTTTTCTTTTCATCTGTTTTCCTATATGAAGACATAATCCAATGACCGAAAAGTACACAGACCGAATATCTACCAATCAGGAAAACCCTCGTTTTTCGTTCATCATTTTTGGATTTAAAACAAAAATAGACTTAATTCTCATTTCCTCTGTTAAAATAGGAAATAAAATAACGGTGAAAGAAAAACGAAACTATTTCTTTCTATTTCTGTTTCTCGTTTTGTTCATACCAGGAGGTGCACGCCTCGTCATAGAATATTCATAGCTTCCTCCTCATAGAATATTCATAGCGTTCTTGTGCGTTCACAGCCTAGTTTGGCAGCACTACAGTTCAGACTGTGTGTGGAGTTAAGGTAGTAGTGTTAATGTTCAATACGATTCAGAGGTTTTATTTAATTCATATGCCTATATAGCAAACTTGATTATCTTATACTATCTTGAATGTTTTTTTAGGTAGCTAGCAAGCGGTCTACTGACTTGCTAGCAGGCTGGCTACCTAGCCTACCTGGTTACTGATTGTAGTTACCGTGATAGCTGGTAGAGTGTAGAAATATGAGCTTAACTGCTTTTTGTTGCTAACAGTTACATCTTCTTTCTGCTAATTGTGCTTATGAATTGCGGCTGTACAGCTGATAACTCTACATGGTTACAATGTATGTACTTCACATAGCTCATATTATATATTATATATTGATTACACATAAACAATTACCATTATATACTCTGACAAGCCGAATGACAATATGACCCAAGTTAGTTTCTTAAATTCTCCACCAGGATTGTAGCTCCCAATGTAATGCATCTAAAGCTTGTTTGTTGGCATGCAACACAGGAATCTTGCCCATATATGTTGGCTTGTAGTTTAAATCATGTCTTATATACATTTTACCTAGGTCACACTCTAAAAGCCACCCCACAAGCACATTGACATCTCCATTGATCATCTTCTGTGTAAAAACCATGTTACACAGGACATTGCGCATTATCCCATTTCAAGGTTCAAATCCAGCTTATGAGTTGTGTGGCATATCAAGGGGGATGAAATCAGTGGGCCAACAGGATTGTCATCTTTTTTCCAAGGGGGTCAAATTGACCTGCATGTAATATTTGCTGCCAAGCCTATACTACAAAATATATATAATTCCTTATGCTGTGTTAACGGTAAGGGGACAGCCACAACACTAATCATGATACTTTGCATGTGTGATATCAGATTAGTAACCATTTACACTATGCATTACAACTTACCTTTTAGTAATATAAATCCAAACTATAGTAAGTGCTGATGAAATCACAATGTTCAATGACAAAAGTTGATTATATTTTTATAAATATTACATCCCACTACAGGAATAAATGGTCAAGTTAAAGGTTTTAACTCCAAGCAGATACAGTCCTTTCCCCTTATTAAAGTACAAGATAGGGATACATTTTAAACAAAAATGATATTCTGTGACAGCAAAACTTACTAGTGATCCCCATTTATTTATTGGCATAAAAAAAACATTCCAATCAAGAACAATGTCAAGAAACTGCTCCATGACCAACTATCATTTCGGACATTGAAGGATAAATCCCTCAAACCAGGACATTTTGATGGGCATGCCTTTAAATGGCCTGTTATATTACTATTCAGCACTTTGTTTACATATAAAATCTGAATATAACTATGTAGCATGTGTGACATCCTTTTCAAAATACTAGTTTTCAACACTGTCTATAGTCGCCTCTGATCGGGGGGACAACAACAAGGTAGACATTTTAAACACTTCTTCTGGTGATATATATGAGCCCTTTCAGCACCTCTTGAAAAGGCCTGTAATTGTAGTGTACAGCATCCTGGAAGACAACAACAATGTCAGGAACTGCTATTACTGAACAATGTAAACAAAGAGGGCTGAAAATGCTCCTGTAATGAAAGTCACCAAAAAAAACACCTTTTAGAACAAATGAAATAGCATCCAAGTTATTTTCCCTCAGCAAAGCACTAGATTATCCTCGCAAGACCAGGCAGATCCCGCAAGCGTATGTTTAAAAGCTCTAGAACATCAGTCAGGCTTGGGCGGATAGGCATGTGGGTCTATCGTCCTGAGCGGTCTAATCATCGCTCTTTCAGTAATGTTTTTTTAAAATGTGATGACAACTAAACAAAGAATTCTAGAGCTTAAGGATGACATGTGGCTCGTTGGTTTGATAGGTGAAAGATTGGTCCAAGCTCATTCAAATTATTGGCTGGAAACCCCCCCATCATTCAGACGATTGTGTTAGCACGATGGCCAGACTTAACTACAGAGCTTTTAAACATACAATCGCGAGATCTATCTTGTTTCAAGAGGCTGGCCCTGAAACCCTCAGAATGCTTTCTATTGGACAGTGACCCCTGCATTTTAGGCAGTAGTCCTAAGTTCGGGCCCATCCCTCTACACAGACCCAGTACCCCAAAAGACTCTTGCAGCAGCTTGTTGAAAATGATGGATCCCGCATCACATCTGCAAATACATAACAGTGACATTTAGTTGTATCAAGTGTCACTAAATATTTTAATGCACAGATTAGGAAAGTAATATTATCAGCGCCAAATGCAACATGGTTTTGTGTTTCATACAATGGAAAATAATGTATTATTCACCCCCTGAAAATGGTAGACATACTGAAAATTAGTCAGATAAGTTCATACTTACCTCGGCACACAAGGCAGATAAATGAGTTTTTCAACTCTGACACCTGTTGTCTATTGAGGGTTGGCACACTTGATCTTGCCAGGGTTGACAGCTCTCATGTGGTAGTTGCCACCACCTCTAAGCCCTCGGAGGCATGGACTACATCGATCCTTGTTGTTACCTCCTGAATACTGCTCTCCCTTTAGGAACATAATTTTTGCATCAAAGACTTCATTAAGACTTTTCATAAAATTCAGCCAAACAAAATTGAGGAGACTAACAGGAGAAATAACTGGAAACTGGCCATAAGCATTGTATATAACATCAGAAACCTAAGAGTTTGTCTGTTCTGCTAGTGTTTATGCAGGCCTTCCATAGCTCTGTGGTCTAAAGAATCTTCCACTGAGTTCTATGACTGGAATTGGGGAGAAAGAGGGCTAAAAGTAGGGACCACAGTCTATGTAAGGAGTGAGATTGTGCGAAGAGAAAGATGGCTAAGCAAGTGCTTGGCTTGTAGTAAGATAAGTTAGTAGATAGGCACATCCATACATTGCCATTATAGATGTTTGTTGTTTTACAGATCAGCCCCAATTCAAAATGCAGTCTTCCTACATCAAGTTTAAATTGGCATCCATCAAGTAACACTTTGTAAACCCTTCCAATCAGTAGAAACAAATAGTCCCTCCCTCCCAAACATAACAGATGCACACATGACCTGATTTGCACTGTAAATAGTGATAGTTTGTTTGGACACGATGAAGCGACATTAAAAAATTATGGCAAATTGAAATTGGGTGATCATGTGACCAAATCTTTAACACCATGTAAAAGATCTTTCTCCCCCTTTGCAGGGCCTGGAAGTCTGCCTGGGGCAAGGCCAGGACCTTACGTACAATGTGCTTCCAACCTGATCCTTTAAAAAAACAATATGAATAAGTTCAAGCAATCTAGTTGAGCATTCAGCATTTGAACTCATGCAGAGCGCTCTTAACAAAATACTAGACTTATGCCAAACAACTTCCAAATGTAATCAATATATACCAGTACACGTAAAAGAGTTTAGAAAGTGATGTGTCAGGATTTAACCTGTATGGCAGAAAATATTTATGGATACAAGCTCTAATCCCAGGCATGTCATGCAGACCAGAAAAAAAATCTCTAGTCTAGACTGTCCTAAACAATAGAGGCGGTTTGCAAATGTTTAACACCCAAAAAGAAAGTTAAGGGCAAGATGCGGCTCAGAGAAATACCACAAGACATAAAGATCATTGATAAAACAATCTGGGATTTTAAAGGGAATATTATGTTTGAAACGGAACTGCCATGGGCCAGGGCTACAATCCAGATGCTAAGTAGATAGCCCTCTCAACTTGGCCTAATAGGACTCCTACAAAGAGATGCATTTTCATTGCCATATTAAATGGCGAATTAAGGTATAAAAGCTGCCCCCTCGGAACTTCACCTAAAGTCCAAACTAAACATGGAGAAGCTGCGTTTAGCAGTTATGCAGTACACAACTGGAATAAACTACTAGAAGATCTTAGACATGCACCAAATGTATACATTTTTAAATCCATGTTAAAAACACTTCTCTTTTCACGTGCCTATGACTGAACTCTTAAACTTAACCACAATGTTGAGCCTTATAGCTTCCTATGTTTTTATCACTTAAAGTTAAATGACAGCTTTTATAGCTTCCTATGTTTTTATTTGTTTTATTATTTCTATTTTCTTATTCTTATGCACTATTATTATGCTGTATTTTATATTTCTCTTTTTGATTTATTTTGTTATTAAATGTATATTTTGCTATCTTTTATCAATTATAATGCAAGTTCTGGTGCTATCAGACCAATAACCTCTGTGTAAATGTTACAATCTGTGGATGACGGAAAATGCAATTTCTTGTGCTGCTGTTTAGTCATCGATGTAGGGTATTTTCTCACAAAAAGACTGATGAGTTCATCCAAGCGCTGGAGCACGAGGATTGAGATACCGAGGTGGTACAGTAAACAGTTATGGTAACTGTAATTCATTGAGGATGAGTATAAAATGCATGTACAGACATGGCATAAATTCCCCCTGGAGAGAGCCAAGTAAGACATTGACACAATGATTATCTCACATAGGGACTGACGGGTTCATCCTAGCATTGGAATGCGAGGATTGAGATACCGGGGTGTGGAAGTTCATGCAGTCCCCCGGAGACAACTGAGCTAGAGAATTGATATCGGGGTGTGGAAGTTCATGCAGTCCACCTGGAGACAACTGAGCTAGAGAATTGTAACAATCTGACTGTTTTAATTTAATTGCATTTTGTATTTTTACATTTTCACTGTAAAGCACATTGAATTGCTTCTATGTATGAATTGTGCTATATAAATAACCTTGCTTGCTTGCTAAATGGCTGTGTGAACAACTGATAAATTCAAAGCAAAATGTAGTCACATAACAGGAACTAAGTCATAGCAGGGTTAAGTTTATGAGCACGTTCTGTGGTTTAAATAAACCCAGTCACCATTGTCACTGGTTAATTTTGTCGAGAGTTTTTGTGATTAATTTTGTCGAGAGTAGTTGTTAGGAGCAATTCCACTTAAACACTGTAGATACAGAAGTCTTTACTGGTGCCAGAAATGGTTCTGAAAGGGGATGATTGTGTTTAAAATGCTAACAGCGGCCTCCAGAAAACCATTGCCAGAAAATAGTTTTTGTGTGAGCCTCCAACTATAGCCTTCTCGTTAGAGATCTGCTAAGGATGTTAACACAAGACTTACATTCAGGCTAAGATTCCAAATGGGCAAGGTTTGAAATTTTTATTTTTTAAACTGCCAATAATTGACCATGCAATCTATTTAATGTTTGAACATGGGCACTTCACATAATATCCTGTAAATCTGGAATTTTACACCATGCTAAGAACATCTGTAAAATTCCATTATTTACCAGATTTGTGATCCCTTGTGGAATTACACTTGTTTTTTCCTACTTTTCAGAAAGCTGAAATCTTATTACCCCCAGAGTTCCCACTCAGTGGAAGACAGGGAATTTAACAATTGACAGACTAAAATGCTGAAAAACAAGCAGCCTTTGTACAGAACACTGAGCAGACAAAAACCAGCCCACAGTATTTAAACCCATCAATTTGCTAGCTTTATTTACTAGTTCACAGACGTTTTCAGTACAAAACTAATTTTTCACTGCTTAAACATACACCGATCACCCATAACATTATGACCACTGACAGGTTAATTGAATAACACTGATAATCTCATTATGTTCATAGCTTTTATCTAGCACCTGTTCACAATCTACTAAGTAACAGGTCTTTATAGTTCTTTTTTCCAATTAGCTGACAAGCAATCATGCACCTGAAAAATCCTCGACACTGTTGCAGAGTTCATCGCATCACTAAGCAGGTTAAGCCTTTTTTGGTCCTTAAACACAACAAAGCTTTCCGAATTAAATAAATCCTCCATTATTCTGAATCAAGGCAAATTGAATGATCGCCTAAAACATAATTCCAGGTTTTGTATGGCGTCAGCTGACTACTTTTTCGCGCTCTGCTATACGGCTGCAGATTCGCGCAACCAATTACTTTTGAATGGTCACCATTCTTATGAGCTTGGTGACTGGAATTACATATCCCAATTACCCAATTAAAATGTTAAGTAGCCTATCTATTATTATTTGTATTAACTTTATTATTTGTACTAACCAGGAGGACTAAATGTGCCATAATATGAAATAAATAAATATATAAATAAATAAATACACATTGCATTTGCATTGTGTATACTTATGCATTGTCCAAATGAAATAAACATTTCATTTGAATGGTGTGAAGTTGTGCATCATCCAAATGCAATGGGGCGGGACCTCACCCATTTGATAGAGCTGTCCACATTGGACTGTGTGTTTTATACTTGGAACACTGTGATTGGACACTTGAGAAGAAACCATCAGATGAGGGCTGTCAATCATGTAACTCACAAACGAGATTCAGTGCTCCCTTGTCCATTATGGATACATAATTGGGTCGCGTTGAGAACAATTTAACCAGAGAATTTATGTCGTTAGCATGTGGCCTATTTTCAGTTACTTTCATTGTGGCAAGTGCGTAATCAGTTGGAGGACCGGAAAAATGTATGTGCCCTTGGCTGCGCCAGGCTGCCAGCACCGTCCTCTAGCTCAATAGTAGGTGTAAGCCTTTTCAAGTCATGTCTTAGAGCCATTTGAAAACGTCCAGAAAGGTACAGATTTCTCCATAGCAATGTTTTTTAGTTGCTGATAAAATACATAGATGCAAGGTGTTTTAAACAAAGGGAGTTGGGCCAGGTCGGGCAGGCTGGACAAAACATACACAACCCAAGGCTGTTCTCCAGTTCCCCATTATAATCGGATTTAACGTTAATAATAACACATTACTACCAACACCCCCAAAAAATATATATAGCCTAGGCCAAAATGTAGGAGGCCAATGGTAAGGTGTGATGCCAATGGTAAGGTAATTGTCTCCTCTATTTCAAGAAACACACATTTCTCCGGTCCTCCACCTGACCATGTGTTGCCGTGATGAAAGTAACTCAAAAAAGGCCACATGCAAAGCACATGTTAACACTAAAACCGCCAGGCCATTTTTACTCCCTATAACCGCCAGAGCGAACACCGTTTGGCGTCATTAGCATATTGTCCCTATTAGCATGGACATTCTCCTCCACAGCATCACCATCCAGCCAGAGCATCAATTCATCTACTAAGTCGTCATCAAACTAAGTCTAAAAAATAATGAATTACAGAATTTGTCTTTTTTAAATTGTTAATGAATTTGAAAAATACTAGAATGTGTTTGCACTGAAGGTCTCATATTAAAAAAAAACGCTAAAAAAATAATACATAGAAAAAGACAAGGTCCGAAATTATATCAATGCCAATGCATAGCTCTAGTCACATAGATTACTGGCATATTATATTTGTCTATAGGTGACATCAATAAGTTATCGAAAAACCGAGAGGAGTTATTAGAAAAAGACGAAGTGCGAAATTAATAGGCTGTGAACGGCGTGTATTTGCAGGTTTTTTCCACGGGTTGTAGTGGTGCTATCGAGATGTTTTCAACGCCAGTGCATAGCGCTAGCCTCATAGATTATTGGCATTATAGGATTCTTCTATATGTGACAAGAATAAGTTATCGAAAAACCGAGAGGAGCTATTAGAAAAAGACGAGGTCTGAAATTAATAGGCTGTGAACGGTGGGTATTTGCAGGTGTCTCCCACGGGATGTAGTGATTTCAACGCCATTGCATAGCTCTAGTCTCATAGATTACTGGCATATAACATTTTTCAATATTATATGCCAGTGACATGAATACGTTATCGAAGAACCGAGAGGAGTTAGTAGAAAAAGAGGAGATATTGTTGGAATTTCATTTTGTGAATAATTATTTAGCCTAATACATTTAGCCTAATACAATATTAATCTTCAGTAAATAAGCAGAGAAAATTCAAAAAGAGATGATAGGATTTGTGTGCGATTTAGTTTCTCTTTCCCTCCTAAAATAATGTAGATTTTCATTTTAGATTTACATTTGATTAATTAGCCTACACAATAAGCTGAATCTCGTCTTGAAAAACGGTAACCCATGTGATAAGTAGCCTATATCATTTGTATTATGTTTCAATAATAGCCTAATTAAGTTTTCATTCATCTAGGAGTATCGCGCATTTATCCATCGATGTCATGCATTCAGGGAGGGGTAATTAACGCCTAGGTACCATTGCTGATTGGCCTGGGCTGATGGCGAATTAAGTCGGAAAACAGGGTAAAAAAAACAGGAAACTAGTCTCTAACTAGTTTTCTGTTCGTCAGTTTAGATGGAACGGCACAATGTAATGGAAAAGCTTATTTAGGAGAAGTCATGGAAGGAGGAGGGTGTAGCTTTCAAAATGGCAGTTCTATTGTAATGACTAACTCAAACGCCAATTGGCATAGGCATTTGGCGGTTCTAGTGTTAAAGAGTTCTCAAAGGGACACAATTATGTATCCATAACAGACATGGAAACAATGGAACTCGTTCGTGTGCTACTTGATGGACAGCGCTCATCGGATAGTTTGCACTCAAGTGTCCAATCACAGTGTTCCAAGTATAAAACACGCAGTCCAATGTGGACAGCTCGATCAAATGGGTGAGGTCCCGCCCCATTGGATTTGGATGACGTGCAACTTCACAACATCCAAATGAAATGTCTATTTAATTTGGACGATGCATAAGTGTACACAATGCAAATGCAATGTGTATTTATTTATTTATTTATATATTTAAGTATTTATTTATTTATATATTTATTTATATATTTATACATTTATATATATATTTATTTATTTATACATTTATTTCATATTATGGCACATTTAGTCCTCCATACCAGTTCACTCTGTTCGAAATGGTCTTGTAATATATTCCAAATGTGTAGTGCTTAACTAAAAGTTTATATACCAATGATGATTGGAGTATCCCTTAAGTGAAGTTATTAACACAGCATTCACATAGTTGTACAACATTTCTAAAGAAACCAAATGCCTAAATGACCCTGCACCTTAATCAACTCATAATTTACTCCAGCATTCAAAAGACACTACATATAATACATACAAAAAAAAAATACAAAAATAGGCAACCGCACATTAATGAACATCCTTGATAGGAAAGCATATCTTTTGTGTTCATATTTGTCTCCATATAGGCCTACCTGTACAGTGGGTTGACACTTCATGCTGCTGTGGACAAAGTTTAGTGAAGGGCGTACTCAGCAGAACTCGGTCTGATCTACCTTTAGTAATTCATGATTGGGCACAGGTGTGCGGCCCATGGGTGTCTGCGTATTCAATCAGAGTGGTCAAAACAAGGAGCCTGGTTAAATACAATTAAAACAAGCAGAATGCAATCCTTAAGCTATCAAAATAAACAACACAAAATAGTCAATCTTTGGTCAATCTAAATAGACTAAACATTAAACAACAACTAGAGTATAGTGTAATGCAATATTTGATTAATTATGTCCAATTTTTGTAATGTAATAAACATTATGTGGCACAGTGGTTAGGGAGTCTCACTTTAACCGAAGGTTTCCAGGTCAAATTCGACTATCCGACTACTACTATAGCATTTACCCTACAACCCTAAGTTCCAGTGCATCACCAGCTGTATTCCATAGTCTATTGTTCCATACATTTTCGTTTGTATCTATTGCATTTTTTGCTTTTATAAAGTTGTTTGAATGAATTGTGAAGTTCATTCATTTTACATAATTAGTCTATGTTAAGAATAATCATGTAATTTACTGCTTGTTCAATTGATAACCTTTTACACTTACAGTTTTTTTTTTTACACTTACAGGCAATTCTGGGCACCGGGCATAGTCAGATTAAAAAGACCCACATTTGTCCAAAACAGGTAAATTATTTCTTCCACTGAGATTAAAATGTGTGCTTTCGCTTGAGCTCGTAGTTATCCTTCGCAGGTATCTTCTTCACTTGAGTTTTAAAATGTTTTATTGAAAAACAATGCCAGACAGCTACACGTCACAACTCTGCTCAACTCTTGACTGGCCAACAGCGCACACAAAGAGCTGCAAGTTAGTTATTTGTGCATGTGCCAGATTACGAAACAACTGGAGAATGTTGTTTATAATGCTATTATTATTTTTTCAATCACAGATTTTTTTGCAATGGCCCGCGTGAGACTGTGACTTACTAGTGAGTTACTGACTTGTACAGACGCAACAGAGACTACACGTCGAAAGACAAGGAAAAGCAAAACACAGAAGTTTCAGAGTTAGAGCAGTTCATGCTCGGAACTACTGCAAAGGCCCAAAGTGAATACCAGCTACCGTGGTTGCGCAAAGAGGCCCTGTGTCCTACACAGTTCAAATTCCGGAGAACACAATCTGGGGGAAACACGTGGATCAACTGTTGCTAGGAACCAACCTCCGAGATGACTCTTGTCAAGAGACAAATCCAGATCAGCTCCTCAGTACTCATCATGGATACGAGCCACCATCTGAACAACTACCATCAGAACCTGGAAACATGGAGCAGGCTTCAGACTCACCTGAACCAGTAAGAGTGCTTTCTCAGGGTACTGTTACACCCAAGCCTGGACCATCACCACTCCGAGACAGTGACAATGTGATTATAAAATCACCTGTTTGTCATCATTACCCTACAAGAGAAAGACGACCCCCTGAAAGGTTGAACCTTTAGCATAGAGACTAACATCTGACATTGGGGCAGAATACACCTTAGAGTTAAGTCTGGGAACTGTTATGGAAATTCTTGAACGGATGTATACTTAGTCCTATACATGTATAAATGGGTTACTAGTTAAAGATACGGAGTCCCCATGTTTAGGTAAGAAAAGGAATGTAGGAGAGGGGGATCTGGTATTTGTTAATGGTCATCATTGCATGGTCTCAGAAGGTCATTGGGTTATCCATTCATTGTCTATCAGTTTAAACCATCAGTTTATCTGTTCTCTGTCCAGATGCTGTCCCTTAGAGTTTAAAAGGTAACCCACAAGGTCCTTGGTTTAATGTGGGGGAGGACAGCCTGCCCCTTGGTTAAAACCTAGGTATTGACATAAGCCCACAGGGCAGTAACTTACCACACCCCTTTTAACTGTAATAAATATGGACTGTTCATATATTTTCCTCAGAGATTCTCAGAGGATTGTTTTGTAAGCTTTTGATGCATCTCTATATTTGCAAATAAACTGCTAATTGTGCCAAGAGAATTTTGTCTCTGTACTTACTCTTAAAGAGTTCTTATCGATGGAATTACCATCACAGAACTGAGGCAATCTACCCTATTTCCCCAGTTCAGAAATGTTATTATACAGTTATAGTGTATTTTTTGCAAGACACGAGGAACAGGAATATCGAAAAATGTGAGTTAAAAGAAACGGCTGTAAAAAATGTCATTGAATTCCATTGAGTTAATAGGCCACACAGTATTTCAAACTTTTTAAAAATGTTCAAGATCCTGTAGGAAAATGTCTCTTAACATTTCTTAACATGTACATCTCTGCAAAAACAGTTGGGGGAGAAACATCAGAAGTCCCAGAAGAGAATCCAAGAGAGAGAGAAGGAGATTCAGGAGCTGAGACAGGCTGTGGACTCTCTGAAGGTGAGTGTTGGGGCTGCTATATACAGTTGTGCTCAAAAGTTTGCATACCCTTGGACAATTTTGAAGAAAACATGAGTAAGAAGGCAAAAGACATGTCTTTTATTTCTTATGGGATTCACATTCAACTGTAGGTCATAACAGAATGACACAATCATAAAACAAAACATGGCAACAAAGAAAAAAATCAACTGACCCCTGTTCAAAAGTATGCACACCCTTAGTTCTTAATACTGTGTATTGCCCCCTTTAGCATCAATGACAGCGTGCCGTCTTTTGTAATTGTTGTCTATGAGGCCCCAAATTCTTGCAGGTGGCATAGCTGCCCATTGGTCCTGGCAAAATGCCTCCAGGTCATACAAAGGTCATACATCTTGCATGAACCGCACGTTTGAGATCTTCCCAGAGTGGCTCGATGATATTAAGTTCAGGAGACTGTGATGGCCACTCCAGAACCTTCACATTTTTCTTCTGTATCCACTGGAGGGTCAACTTGGCCTTGTGCTTAGGGTCATTGTCGTGCTGGAAAGTCCAAGAGCATCCCATGCACAGCTTTTGTGCAGAAGAATTCAAATTGTCTGCCAGTAATTTCTGATAAAATGCTCCATTCATCTTCCATCCATCAATTTTCATAAGATTCCTCATGCCTTTAGAGCTCACATACCCCCAAAACATCAATGAGCCACCACCATGCTTCATAGTGGGGATGGTATTCTATTCACTATAGGCCTTGTTGACCCCTCTCCAAACAGCGATGGAGAGGGGTCAAGCGATGGTTGGGACCGTAAAGCTCTATTTTGGTCTCGTCAGTCCAAATTATAGTGTGCCAGAAGCTGTGAGGCGTGTCAAGGTGTTGTCGGGCATATTGTAACCAGGCTTTTTTGCGGCATTGGCGCAGTAAAGGCTTCTTTCTGGCAATTCGACCATGCAGCTCATTTTTGTTCAAGTATCGTCGTACAACCGCACCGTCTTTTTCCAGAGCAGCCTATATTTCTCCTGAAGTTACCTGTGGGTTTTTCTTTGTATCCCGAACAATTCTTCTGGCAGTTTTGGCTGAAATCTTTCTTGGTCTACCTGAACTTATCTTGGTATCAAGAGATCCCTGAATTTTCCACTTCTTAATAAGCGATTCAACAGTACTGACTGGAATTTACAAGGCTTTTGATATCTTGTTATATCCTTTTCCATCTTTATAAAGTTCCATTACCTTGTCATGCAGGTCTTTTGACAGTTCTTTTTTGCTCCCCATGGCTCAGTATCTAGCCTGCTCATTGCATCCAGCTAACAAACTCATTGACTTTTTATACACAGACACTAATTGCAATTTAAAAAGCCACTGGTGTGGGAAATTCACCTTTAATTGCCATTTTCACCCGTGTGTCACCTTGTGTATCTGTAACAAGGCCAAAGGGCATTCAAGGGTAACAAGGCCATTCAAGGGTATGTAATTATGATTTCTGTTATAATTATGATTTAAAAAGGAGGCAAACCACTATGTGATAATAAATGGAATCATTTGATCACTATCCTTAAAAGGACCATGATGTCCTTCCACATCATGGTTTGGTTTTGGCTCTGCCATGCACTGTCAACTGTGAGTCCATATTTAGGCAGGTGTATGCCTTTCAAAACATGTTCCACAGGGGGAAACCACTCGAGTTTCATAAACGATTCATAAAGAGGTAAGACACTCGCAGATTAACAATAGCCAAGGCTTTTAATTCAAATACTTACTATATCAAAACAAGGCTTAACAGGACTCACCAGCAAACTTAACATAACTTGCAACAATGACCAACAAACTGACAGGGAATTAGGGAGACTAAACAGGGAGATGATGTGGGGTAAACAAGACGCAAGTGAAAAGACTTAAGATACAGGTGAAATCAGTGAACTCAAGAAATGAAACCACTACACATAGTAATGGAGTAACAAGAACTTAAAAACTCTAAACATAGAAATATAACAACTGGCATGGTGCAGGTCGCGCCCAGCTGTTACAATATCAGATTACTATTGTATATTGTATTATATTGTTTAAGTCATTTGCAAGAAAACATCTAAAAATCGTTGCTTGCATTGTCATTATGGATTATTGTGTGTAGATTGAAGAATAATAAAACACTTTATTCCATTGTAAAATGAGGTGAACCGTTAAAAACATTGGAAAAAGTGAAGAGGTATAAATACTTTCTGAATCCATTGTACATATATCTGTGGTCCTGGTGAGAAATTAATCAATGATTTTGTTAAAATAGACCCCTTCTCTCTCTGTGTCCTGACAGCACTCTGCACAGGCAGCAGTGGAGGACAGTGAGAGGATCTTTACTGAGCTGATCTGCTGCATTGAGAAAAGACGCTCTGAGTTGAAGGAGCTGATCAGAGCTCAGGAGAAGACTGAAGTGAGTCGGACTGAAGGAGGTTGCTGAGCTGAGGAGGAGAGATGTTAAGCTAAAACAACTTTCAGACACAGATGATCACATCCATTTCCTCCAGGTGACATCACTAACTTCCCTTACAATACTCTGTAATGGCTACCTCTTGACTACTTTACCAGTGAAATTGGCTTGAAATTAATTCACTGCCTGTATGACAAAACTTCTTGATGTTTCCCTCTTTACAGAGTTTCCACTCCCTCTGTGTCTCTTCTGGATTTGAGATCTTATCCAGCATCTCTGTCAATCCACACATCTCCTTTGAGCATGTGAAGAGATCAGTCTCTGAACTGAAAGATCAACTAGAGGATGATATCTGGGCAAGGTTGGTCCAATTTTAAGAACATTAAACACAGTTTTTTCCTCATCATAGTACAGAATCTAATGCTATACTACAAACAGTTTTATTTTTGTGAGGACGTTATGAAAGGATATAAGCCTAACCATATGAAGAGGTTGGTAATTTTTTACCTGAAATTTGATCTAATCTGTGAACCAATGAATTGATAAATATACAATTTTCATATCAAATCACCAGTTTGTGCTCCATCCCCTTACAGAATCAACACATTCATATATGACTGCAAACACACAACATTAATAGGAGAGAAGCCTTGTGGTTTGAACGAAAATGTATTAATTAAATAAATGGTTTCTGTACGCTCCTGAATCATGGAGCGGTAAAGATACTGACGTGCAATTAAATGTGCCATTTAATCATGTGATTTACTTAACAAAAAGGACATCTCACTAAGTGTCCCAAGTACCTTCATAACAAGGCCCATTTGTGTGGGAGGTTGATCAAAGGCTGGCACACTTATACCAACCCTTTCAAGGTTGTGTTATTTGTGTATTTTGCTCCGAACATATATTTGTACATTTTTGTATGTGACATGTTGTAGTTGCATAGAATTACTATAATATCTTATTTGTGTGGGTTTGAAACATTTAGACAAAACAGAAATGCTACATATACTGTATATTGTCATCAAAACACTTATTATAGAAAGTCAAAAGCAAGAGGAGGAGCAGAAGAAAGGACAAAAAGTTTAAAATATTGAAGCCACATTGGGCTGGCCTTAACCATTGGAAGTCATGTACATTTATATACAATTAGTGAGTTTTTGTCATTATATTTTTTATAGTATTGAAGATGGATGGACAGCCAAAGGAAAAAGTAGGACGAGCAATTAAAATGATAGCAGCAAGTCAGTAGTATGTACCATATAGTTATAAATAAAAATAAAACGCTACCTTGAGTAATTATCTTGAACACTTAATTTTCTCCTGCATTTTCATGTTTCATCTCCACAAAGGAATTAATTTACACTAGTTGTTAGTACTTGGTATCTTCTAATAGTCCATCTCTCCTCTACCTGTATGTCGATTACTAGTGGACATGATTAATATGGACCTGTGATATGAGTCTGTCTCCATAGTGACTACAGTTCAGATTGAACGCCCTGCTAAGCCCAAGACCAGAGAGGATTTCTTAAAATGTGAGGAAATACAATCAGACTCACAGACCAAGACATGCAAAACAGACCATCACACACAGCACAAAATTAAAGCTATTATTTTAGGCTCGCGAAAACACATACACAACCATAGACACACAAACATACACTCATAAACAGACATGCATACAATTTCCAGGGTTCCCACTGGTCATGGAATTTCTGGAATATCATGGGATTTTAAAAAGTATATTCCAGGCATGGAAAGTCAGGGGATTTTATAATTTTTTAGTCCAAGTCATGGAATATCAGGGAATTTTGTAGCATCTTTATATTTTAGTTGCCATTCATTAAAATGTATTTTCCATGCAGTATTATTTTATCGTGTTATTTCATGCATTTCCTGTATTGCATATTGTTATGGTTAGGCTATCTTAGACTGGTAAGATATGTGGTCTCCATGCCAGGAAAATGTAAATTTCAAGAGCTTTGCCTACATAATGATGACTTCAAAGACTGGGTGTTAAAAGTAGATGACAGCAAAGTTAAATGTAATTGTAAAAATGTAAATTTGTAAAACTACTGTCGATCTATCAAATATGGGAGAGGGAGCACTTCACAGCCACACAAAAAGTAAGAAGCATGAAGCCAAGAGGAGCATCATCTTCATTGTGCATTACACCAATCAGCCATAACATTATGACCACCTGCCTAATATTGTGTAGGTCCCCCTTTTGCCGCCAAAACAGCCCTGACCAGTCGAGGCATGGACTCCACTAGACCTCTGATGGTGTGCTGTGGTATCTGGCACCAAGACGTTAGCAACAGATCCTTTAAGTCCTGTAAGTTGCGAGGTGGGGCCTCCATGGATCGGACTTGTTTGTCCAGCACATCCCACAGATGCTCAATTGGATTGAGATCTGGGGAATCTGGAGGCCAAGTCAGAATTTTTAACTCATTGTTGTGTTCCTCAAACCATTTCTGAACCATTTTTGCTTTGTAGTAGGGCGCATTATCCTGCTGAAAGAGGCCAATGCCATCAGGGAATACCGTTGCCATGGAAGGGTACACATTGTCTGCAACAATACTCAGGTAGGTGGTACGTGTCAAAGTAACATCCACATGAATGGCAGGACACAAGGTATCTCAGTCGAACATTGCCCAAAACATCACACTGCCTCTGCCGGCTTGCCTTCTTCCCATAGTGCATCCTGGTGCCATGTGTTCTCCAGGTAAGTGACGCACACGTGATCTAAAAGAAAACGTGATTCATCAGACCAGGCCACCTTCTTCATTTGCTCTGTGGTCCAGTTCTGATGCTCACGTGCCCATTGTAGGTGCTTTCAGCAGTGGACAGGTCAGCATGGGCACCCTGACTGGTCTGCGGCTACGCAGCCCCATACGCAACAAACTGCGATGCACTGTGTGTTCTGACACCTTTCTATCAGAACCAGCATTAACTTTTTCAGCAATTTGAGCCTCAGTAGCTCGTCTGTTGGATCGGACCACACAGGTCAGCCTTCGCTCCAGACGAGCATCAATGAGCCTTGGCCCATGACCCTGTCGCCGGTTCACTGCTTTTCCTTCCTTGGGCCACTTGATAGGTACTGACCACTGCAGACCGGGAACACCCCACAAGGGCTGTCGTTTTGGAGATGCTCTGACCCAGTCGTCCAGCCATCACAATTTGGCCATTGTCAAAGTCGCTCAGATCCTTACGCTTGCCCATTATTCCTGCTTCTAACACATCAACTTTGAGGACAGAATGTTTACTTGCTGCCTAATATATCCCACCCACTGACAGGTGCCATGATAACGAGATTATCAGTGTTATTCACTTCACTTGTCAGTGGTCATAATGTTATGGCTGATCGGTGTATATATCCAATATATAGTTTACTTTTCCATACGTCTTTGTCAGAACTGTTTTCCCTAATCCAATCTCAGGAAGAGATTTTTTTAATCTGCTGACCTGATGTATGGACTATGTAGGGGTCTGTGGACTAGTGATGGGACGTGTGTAGTGAGTCTTCGCATCACGCATGGATATATTCTAGCTTCAGTACCTGTATCAAATGATGGAAACGCCCCTTACATGACAGATGAAGCTTTGATTCAGTGCAGAACTGCCTGATTGGTCAGTTGGTTAGTTTCGAATACAGTTTGAATAAAAAGGGTTGTGAAACCCACTGACTCTTACATGACGATGAGATTATCAGTGTTATTCACTTCACCTGTCAGTGGTCATAATGTTATGGCTGATAGGTGTATGTTTAAGCAGTGAAAACTTAGTTTTCTACTGAAAACGTCTGAGAATTAGTAAAAAAAGCTTGCAAATTGATGGCCTTAAAATACTGTGGCTCGTTTTTGTCTGCTCAGTGCTCTGCACAAAAGCTGCTTGTTTTTCTGTTCATTATAGATCATGGAAATTCAGCTTTTTAGTCAGTGAAAGTCAGGGAAAAGTCAGGGAATTTGACAATTGACTTACAGTGGGAAGCCTGAATTTCTTAACAAGTAAATCAAATCTTACTATTATTTTTAGTAGTAGTAAATACATTTACACTGAATGTTTACATTTACATGTATTCACACAAAAAAAGACCAGAGAGGTTGTCTTAACATGTGAGGAAATACAATCACACACACACAGACACAATCACAGCTATTAATTTGCACTTCATATGAACACAGACACACACACAACTATAGACACACACACACATTACACTCATAATCATAAGCAGTTGTAAATACTGTTTTTTATAATGTAAATACAATCACACACAAAGAGAGAGAGAGAGAGAGAGAGAGAGACACACACACACACACACACTGTCACTGACTTTGTTTTTAACCTTCTCAGATTCCTGCCAGCTGACATTGGATCCCGATACAGCATATCAGTCCCTGTGTCTGTCTGAGGGGAACAGAAAGGTGACATGTAGTATAAAGGTCCAGTCCTATCCTGACCATCCTGACAGATTTACCTCCCATAAACAGGTGTTGAGTAGAGAGGGTCTGTCTGGAGTCTGTTACTGGGAGGTAGAGTGGACTGGGAAAGTGGTTGATGTAGCTGTCTCATATGTAGGGATCAGCAGGAAAGGAGGTGGTGATGAGTGTTTTTTTGGTAATAATGATCAGTCCTGGGTGTTATACTGCTCTACATCCAGATGCTGTTTCCACCACAATAAATACAGGACTGATATCCCTGTTCCCTGCTCCTCCAGAGTAGGAGTGTATCTGGACCACAGGGCAGGAACTCTGTCCTTCTACAGTGTCTCTGACACAATGACCCTCCTCCACAGAGTCCAGACCACATTCACTCAGCCACTCTATCCTGGGTTCTATGTTAATAAAGGAAAGTCTGTAAAGATACTGACACCTATTCAATGATCAACCTATCTGACTGCTGGTATCAATGTATTGGTAGCTTTACTCTGAGGGCTTGTTGATATGTACTTCCTTGACTGTGGCTAAAGATTGATATTGGATTTGCATGAAAAGGTTTAAATCAAACCTGTGTAACAGTGTAAGTATTTCCACCCAATTGTATCTGTACTTATCTATAATTACTGTACAATATAATTACAATGAAATGTAGTACATTTTGTTTGTTATTCTAGTTAAATAAAATTGATTTAACAAAATTGTTTTCAGATTCTTCATTATCTTCAGTGTGTTATTTTAGAGTAGGTTTTGTTCTGAAGCATTTATAGCAGCAAATGTAAAGCAGCAAATATACTGTGTATTAATCTGTAATTAATACTGTTTTTTGAGCCTTGCCTTCCTGTAAAAGCATTTGCCACATTCTGTGTACTAATAAGGATTCTCCACTGTGTCTTTTAGATCTAAATGGCACTTTCAGCTGCCTGGTTTTCCTGTCGTTGGTTTACCTATAGGAGCCTTACTTTTATTGATTCATTTACTATAGTTCTGAGAAAAATTCTCCACTCACAGACGATGATGTAATTGTAAGTAACTGAATTTGTCCTCTAAAAAACACTTGTTTTGGCAATGCCCCCTCAGTGATAATGCTTTGCGCCCCAAAAATAGTTTGGGTAAGATGCTTTCCAGTACTGTACTTGGGAAGCTTTCGTGGCTTCATCTGCAAATGCGATCAAAGATGTACTTTATTAAGTAATGTGATCACTAAGCTACAAAGAATGTGTAATTACTGCAGTTACTAAAAGCTTTTGAATTTCATTGACGGCTGTATATTTTGCTATTAGGATATATAGCCTCAGTAGGCCATGCATGGTAAAATTATTTGCTTTCCATCCCTCATGCTGAAGTTACTATTCTACGTTGGTAAGTAGGATAAACGTGCCCGCCCATGGAAATCAAATGCCCGTCCAACACGTTTGTACTAGCGCTGGTCCTGGGATGAAGAATAGTTAAGGCCACCAGGGGCACGTTCAACACAGTGAGACATCACTGAAATATCAAGTGATTCTTGATTTTTAAATTACACAGCCAATCTATAGGCGTCATGAATAAGTTATCGAAAAACCGAGAGGAGTTATTAGAAAAAGACGAGATCCAAAATGAATAGGCTGTGTAATAGGCGCGTCTTTGCAGGTCTCTCCAGGGGGTTGTAGTGGAGCTATTGAGTTGATTTTAACCATTGGCGGAAATCCCGGGGGGGACACGACCCCCCATTAAATTGTTTTTGTATTTTTTCAAGTCAAACAGTTTGCGATAATTTGACAATGATTGGTGTTAAAACAATTCTAATTACATTATTAAATGAAATCATACTCTACCTTAACCACAATGTATTTTAAAATGCATTGGTTTGTTATGAAAAATAATGCTATTACACATTTGCGTTTAAAGTAAAACTTTTTCATGTATTTAAACAAAGTGCATATAAATCTAACCATTCAAAATGAACACAAACAGCATAATTCGAATGCTTTTGGACCTGTGAACGGTGTGACCGCAGGTGCGGTGCCCCATAGATAGGATAGACCTTAATGAGAGGCATCTTGGACTTCAGGGAGCACTTATTGAAATTGAAAGTTTTGCACTGTATGCTCATTTTATGCATATTTTATTGCATTCTACTGTATGCACAAAATGCACTAATACAGGCCTATTTATCTATGAGATTAAAATAGGCCGCTGATTCATAACAAACCCGTCAGTGAAAATGAGTGTCACTGAGTGTCAGTTTGTTCTTTCCTCCATGATTTTCGACAGTGTGTTATTGGTTATGGAAGCATTTTGCCCAACTGCTTTAGATAAGTGCCCAAATGCCTGTACAAATTATGTTTGTGGTTGTAGGTGTTTTTCCGGTAACGAATGAATTCAAACATTTTATTGAAGACTGATATCAGCCTGCGTGGTCGGGCCTTGGTATTTTTAAACTACAGCAACTTTGCCTATTTTGTGCCAAATGTCACTTTTGTTTTGCTGTTTTGTACACCCCTTGATTACCTACTAGAAATGTGCATGTAATTCAGTGCATTTTGTTATTTCCTGTGAAGTTTAAACAAATGACAAAATTCATCGCTCTCTCTAAGTTGTGCTTTACATGCATTGTCAATGTGACCAATAAGGTATATCTGCAGACCACAAGTCAGGGGCGTTACTTAATATGGGGGTTCCTCAACATAAAGTTACGCCCACTGATGTTCGCCATTGGTCAGTTTAAATGGGGGTTCCTGAATATTAAGTTACACCCACTGATGTTCGCCATTGGTCAGTTTGGGGACATCCTGGTTTGACACACAGTTTGACGCTAGGTGTCATGCATGGGAATGACATCATTACGTGGAGTGTACTAATGGAAGAAGAAGATTTAACTAACGTTACAACTTTATCACAGAGTCCATGTGATTTCATTCAATATCTTTTGTCAAGACATAACACTAGGTCCAATACCATTTAATTGTATTTTGTTTCAGGATTAAAATTGTCTGATAACATACAACTGAAATATATTAATTTGAAGACCGAAATGTCTCAAAAAATAGTTTTAAATGTTTTGATTTTGTATGTTTGCCCAGATACTACCTTGATTGGGGACGACATAACCAAGCATATCAGAATGGCAAAGACTGAAAACCTAACCATGGCTGACACATCGGTCAGAGAGCTAACAGAAATGTTGCCAGTTATTCTCTCTACACATCCAAGCAACATGCAGATTATTATCCACACTGGGTCTTTTGACATTCTACAAAGGAAAACTGGCTCTGAGA
>JACXGI010012758.1:9914-22195 GCA_016801175.1 Esox masquinongy | reverse complement strand
TACCCCCCTAATACACTAGATCAACTCTAACAGGTACCCCCCTAATACACTAGATCAACTGTAACAGGTACCCCCCTAATACACTAGATCAACTCTAACAGGTACCCCCCTAATACACTAGATCAGCTCTAACAGTTTTTGTAAGTGATGGACTAAAATGTATTTATATACAGCTCCAGAGAAAATTAAGAGACCACTGCACCTTTTTCTTTCCTTTCCAAAAAAGTTGAAAAGGGAAGTTTTGAGTGAGGAAGCGTTCAATTTGCAGTGGTCTCTTAATTTGAACCCTTTTGTTCCTCACTCAAAACGTTCCTTTTCGACTTTTTTGGAATGGAAAGAAAAAGTTGCAGTGGTCTCTTAATTTTTTCCGGAGCTGTATATAATACACTTTACTGAAGTATTAAGACCTACTGCTTCTGCTTTTTTCAGCCTAAATTGTACATTTCCTTAATTCCATTGTCTTTGTATTATTTCACCAGTTTGTGGATTTTTAAAATGTTTTTTTCTCTTTACTCTGATTCCCATGATTGGAATCACAGCAATTGAATCAAACACCAACTCCTACATTGGCAAAGTGAATCATTAAAAGTAGTGTGTCATGATGACTAGTGTCTGATGTCTGCCTTTCTCTCTCTCTCTCTCTCTCTCTCTCTCTCTCTCTCTCTCTCTCCACCCCCTCACCTCATGACAAGGCCCACCAGGTCGACTGATAAAAGAGGAGTACATCCATGACTGCTTTGAGATGGACCTCCCTTCCAGAATGCCCCCCCAGCCCGAGCACTATAGTCAGCCCCTCCCTCCCCTGCAGATGCCCCCCGAGCCACCCCACACCCCATCCTCAATCACCCTCTACCCCAGCATGCCCCTCTCTCCACCCGGTGAGAAATACTACAACTCAGCCTAGTACTATACTACTGTGGAAGCATCACAGATGAGTAGAAGGAGACCTCTCAGTTTTCATGTCCTCCGCGGTTCATTCCATTTTTCGTCCATCATGCCCTCCTTCTCCCTCCTCCAGTGAGCAGCTCCTTGATGGGGCCAATGTCTGGGGGCCACGGTGAGGGCCTGCTCCAGATCGCCTCTCCCCAGAGCCAGGGCATGCCCCAGACGCCACCTCCAACCACCCCGACACATGGGCCGCCCCCCCAGCCTCCTACCCCTCACAGCCAGAGTGACTACAGCAGCAGCTCCAGACACACCCAGACACAGAGCTCGTATCACAGTGAGTCACTGACCAGGTTGATTGTGTCGCCAAGAGGCGTCGTGTTCCATGGTGTCGCTTTTAACTTTAGACTGTTCCCTTCCTTCACAATCCTCCAGCGACCTGGACAGGCACCAGTACGGCCTCCTACACCCCTGTAGGACCACAGCAAAATGGGCGTGGCCACCCGCTACCTCCCCTGCACCACCCCAACCACTTCTGTATGTCATTTGCCTGTCAATCAATATCAGAAAAAGCTGTTGATAAACAGTAATTTGCAAATGTTTTAGGCCATCTAAGAAAATTGTATTTCTTAGATGGCTTTAAAAATGGTTTTAAAATATATTTATCAGGGCAGTAAGTGTTAATGTATGGGCTAAACACGAACATTCTGTACATTAATATATACACTCATACAGTCCACAACCAACTATATAAGTAAACATTTACTACTGGAAAGGTTTTCGTTTATATTTACATGTTTTATTAATTCATTCATGCTTTCTCATATTTGGTTGCTACAAGTGACACCCTGTTGTTAAGTCTATTTGTTCTGTAACTACAGACGGGACCCAGTCATTCGTTCTAAATGTTTTGTTGCCATGCTGGCTGAGATACATGGGATACCAAAGGCCTCATACTTTTCCATTACATTTTCAAATTAGACAAACCACCAATGTTTCATTTACAATTGAAACAAAGTAACACAGCTACTTACAACAATCAGCCTGATGGAGATTAAAGAATATCCTGTTTTACTTTTGAGCTTTTTTGGCAGCAGTTATCCTAAGACTGAATAGTGAAAATTAATTACTGTTATCTCTACTACTAGTCTGAAAAGAAAATGTACAGACACTGCTGAAAGACACAAGAAAGTTACTGATGTGGAACTTGCCAGAAATTGAAAATGAGCGCAATAAAAAAACAATCAAATTAGTAATAATAATAACTTTATTTGTATAGCACTTTTCTAGTACAAATACACAAAGTGCTTTACACACAATAAAAATAGAAATACATTAAAATAATAATAAAAAATATATAAAAACATATATATTATTAAAAAAATAAAGGAAGTAATCAAGAATAAACAAAATACAGCTGTGGAAAAAATAAAGAGACCACTGCAACTTTTTCTTTCCTTTCCAAAAAAGTCAAAAAGGAAGGTTTTGAGTGAGAAACAGAAGGGTTAAGATTTAGAGACCACTGCAAATTGAACGCTTCTGTTCCTCACTCAAAACTTTCCTTTTCAACTTTTTTGGAAAGGAAAGAAAAAGGTGCAGTGATCTCCGGAAGTTTTTCCGGAGCTGTATAAAATCATAATGATAAAATCTCACTACATTTCACATTGTCCCAAATGTGAAAATGTAGTGAGAGAACAGACAAAAGAATAAGCTTACCAGCTTGCAGGTATCAGTTTATAGGCTTAAAATGAACTAACAACAAAACAAGCCATTTACTAGAAGAAATGGTTTATGTTTAATTATTATGTTTGAATTATTTTATGCCTTCACATGTTTTGATATATGAAAATAGAATTAGGCAAATAAACAACTTGTCTGTGTCCGTAGCAACCAAAACATGAAAAAGGATGAATTCACTAATAAAGCATGTAAATAAAAACAAAAAAATACTTTCTACTAGTACATGTTTGCTTATGTTGTTTTTCACTGGCAACTGTCGTTTACACGACAGTTATAAACTCCTTCAAAAATGTTGGGGTTTATTACTTTTAAATGTAGTGGTTCGTTGGCTGTTCACATCATGATTAGGTGTCTCGTATGTCTGTCCTGAAGACATTCAACTTTCATGTGTATCAGGAGTTACTGTGCATTATTGAACTCTTTCTATTACTGTACAGTATTCAACTATACTGTGGTATAATTGCTCATAAAATACTATATAACATCCTGCAAGAAGCTAGGATTTTTTCCCCCAAAGAATTACTTAAAAAATTTTTTTTTTTTTAAAATGACATGACGGTCTACTAAAACATATTGTTCCGTTTTGCATTCTAAGGGAGGCCACACCGACTTTTGTATTGTATTAATGTTTCATTGTGTTTACTTCAATGTCATATACTGTAGTGTTTGTAACACATAATCACTGTTAAGATAAATGGCTTTAAACGTTTATCTCAGATGGCCTAAGACTTTTTCACAGTAATTTATGACCTAAAATATAGTAATAAATGTATTTGCTATTTCATTTCTCTTCGAAGGGTCTCAGCAACATCACAGTGCAACAGCCTTTCCTCAGCCAGTCTCCAACCATCCAGGTACACCAAGGACGGTTCTACATTCTATGAAGCCCCTGGACACGAGGGTCTTTGGAGGTCCCCCCCAGCCCCAAACTTACGCGACATTCACACACACAGAGTTCCCCCGACGTAAAACCACTCCTTATCCTCTTAGATTTTCACGTTGATTACGAAAAAATGTTGAAATTACTGGGACTTTTTTACCGTAATATCGCCTCTCTTGCTTCCTTTTCATTTTTTGCTTTTATTTTTGAAGCACCACTGCTCCAGCGTTGTTGATCCATAATCCACCAAAGAAAAAATCTACAGCACAATAAATCACTTATTTGATCGATGACAAGCTAGGTTAGACGGAACTGATAGTTGTCATTCTCGCTTTCAAACTGCAACTTAAATTTGTTTGCAAAAAATTTACGTATCAGAATGCTTTAATTGGTTTTGCAAAGAAAACATGTTTATTCTTTCTTTAAATTTAACAGCGGCCAACATTTTTGTCAGTTGTGCTATCATTTCTGCACAATTGTCCTGGTGTTAGGAAATGTACTAAATATTTCAAATCATAATAATCTGAAGCATTGTTCTAGCCTAAATGTTGTGAATATTATGTAATGTTCTTTTATATCTTGTTAATATCAGTTAAAATAGTAAAATATAAAACAATTTAATTTAAATTAAGTCATTTAAATTAAAATGACTTAATTTAAGTCATTTAAATTAAAACAAAGCAAATGCTTTGTTTTATCCATAGCAACTTAAAAGTGAGGCTGAGAACAATCATAGCGTACAAGTACTACAACTACAACACCTACAGAATAGCTCTAAACACTAATAATAATAATCAATATTATTATTGGCTCACATTCATGGAAGTATCTAATTTAAATTTACTGTGTATAATATTAAATACATAATATTAAATTGATTTAATATTGAACACGCTGGTAGTTAGAGGCCCCTGTATAGGTTGTGGAGGGATCCTGGTATGGGTTGTGGAGGAGGGACCTTAGTATGGTTTGTGGAGGGACCCTGGTAAGAGTTGAGGTGGAGCCCCTAATGGTCAGAGACCCCTGGGCCCTGGCCCCATTTGCTCAGCCCATAATCCGGCCCTGATGTACACACACACACATACACACACACACACACACACACACACACACACACACACACCACCACCACCACCAAAATACTGCTCGAGCCACAGGAGGGCCGCATGAAAACCGTGCTGCATTATTTCATGTGCCCTGTGTGTGTGTGTGTTGTCAGGTCCAGAGTTCTGGTGCTCCATCTCCTACTTTGAGATGGACATCCAGGTGGGGGAGATGTTCAAGGTGTTGGCTAATTGTCCCGTGGTGACGGTGGACGGATACGTGGACCCATCGGGTGGAGACCGCTTCTGTCTGGGACAGCTCAGCAACGTGCACCGCACCGACTCCAGTGAACGAGCAAGGTTTATCTGCGTGCCGTGTAGTCCAATCACAAGCTAATCAACCATTTTATCGGGGTGGGAAAAAAACAGCTGCGACGCGTATTCACGGCCCTGGTCAATTTAGTCTCTATCTCCTGGGTTTCTCTTGACCGGCGTCTGCTCTACATCTGCCAGGTTGCACATCGGGAAGGGGGTGCAGCTGGAGTGCCGCGGTGAGGGCGACGTGTGGATGCGTTGCCTAAGTGACCATGCCGTGTTCGTGCAGAGCTACTACCTGGACCGGGAGGCGGGCAGAGCTCCGGGAGACGCCGTCCACAAGATCTACCCGGGGGCCTACATCAAGGTGTTTGACCTGCGCCAGTGCCACCGGCAGATGCAGCAGCAGGCCGCCACGGCCCAGGCGGCGGCGGCGGCTCAGGCGGCGGCGGTGGCAGGAAACATCCCGGGGCCGGGCAGCGTGGGGGGGATCGCCCCGGCAGTCAGTGAGTCACTCTCCGTTTCTCTTCTCTCTCCTTATACCCCTCTCTGTCAGTCTCTCATTATCTGTACGTATATATCAGTTATTATTATATCAGTTTATCTGTACGTATAGATCAGTCATTATTATATCAGTTTATCTGTACGTATATATCAGTCATTATTATATCAGTTTATCTGTACGTATAGATCAGTCATTATTATATCAGTTTGTTGTCTGTACGTATATATCAGTCATTATTATATCAGTTTATCTGTACGTATAGATCAGTCATTATTATATCAGTTTATCTGTACGTATAGATCAGTCATTATTATATCAGTTTATCTGTACGTATAGATCAGTCATTATTATATCAGTTTGTTGTCTGTACGTATATATCAGTCATTATTATATCAGTTTATCTGTACGTATAGATCAGTCATTATTATATCAGTTTATCTGTACGTATAGATCAGTCATTATTATATCAGTTTATCTGGACGTATAGATCAGTCATTATTATATCAGTTTATCTGGACGTATAGATCAGTCATTATTATATCAGTTTGTTATCTGTATATATATATCAGTCATTATTATATCAGTTTGTTATCTGTACGTATATATCAGTTATTATTATATCAGTTCGTTATCTGTACGTATATATCAGTCATTATTATATCAGTTCGTTATCTATACTAATGTATCAGTCATTATTATATCAGTTCGTTATCTGTACGTTTATATCAGTCATTATTATATCAGTTCGTTATCTGTACGTTTATATCAGTCATTATTATATCAGTTCGTTATCTGTATGTTTATATCAGTCATTATTATATCCGTTCGTTATCTGTACGTATATATCAGTCATTCGGTGATTCTCCTCTCCCAGGTCTGTCCGCGGCAGCGGGGATAGGCGTGGACGACCTGCGACGCCTGTGTATCCTGAGGCTGAGCTTCGTGAAGGGCTGGGGGCCCGACTATCCTCGGAAGAGCATCAAGCACACCCCCTGCTGGGTGGAGGTCCACCTGCATCGCGCCCTGCAGTTGCTGGATGAGGTGCTGCACACCATGCCTCTGGCTGACCCGGGAGGACACGGTCATGTCAACTGAGCTCTTGGTGTGTTTATGTTTCACTAACCTTGTGGGGGTGCAATGTCCTCATAAGTATAGTAAAACAAGGCACATTTGACCTTGTGGGGAACTTTTGCTAATCCCCACTAGGTTAACGGTTATTCCTGGCTTGTAGGGTTAAGTTTAGGCAAAAAGTTACAATTGGAGATGGCCCACTGACCCATTTACCCGGGACCTTAAATACTTTGGACACTGGTCAGACGGTCACCCTGAAAGCCTTCAGTGGATTCTACCTTTAACAGCGTTGGACCAATGCCTTGATTACTGGGCTGCAGACTCACACAGGTATATAGCATCTTTACAATTATGCTGTACATTAATTAAATTAGTGAGGTCTGCTTGTTCTTAAAGTAGATATTATAGTCAGTACAGTCAGCATCAGCGTGTTCTGCATCAGTCTTTTCCATCAACCTAAGTGACTTAGTGATACTTAGTTACTTAAAAGAAGTAATGGAATCTCATATATTATATTTATTGATGGAAGGTTTGAATCAGTATGTTTCCTCCCCAAGCAGATGAACAGAGCACATTTTTATCAGAAAGTAAGAATGCACTGCCTACTTTATGGCCAAAAACCCTCTGCTGAATGTGCCTATCATTGTTTTTTGTCCTGCTCAACCAAAGCTATTTGTCTTGATGAATGCCAAGATACACCCTTAACTATAATACCATTACGTTAATTCATCCAGTGCCTTAATTTTGAAGTACCAACAAAAGATTACATCTCCACAAAAAAGGCCTTTGTTTGTTGTTTTTTTCCAGTACATTCCTACTTAATGTTCCTCATCTCAAGTGATGTGAAGTATTTACTGCAACTAAAGACTGTGTGTCAGCAAAGTCAGAACAGCGGTAGTCTCATGCTGTGATAACTGTCATGAGTTCCTTGGCTGGATTACATTGGTCTGGTAGGACACCTAGTGAGCGATCTGGGTACTACACAATCTTGCTGTCCATTCATGTTGTTTTGAAAAACAAGCATATTGTTTTCATATATTTATTTCTGTCTAATGTGGGACACTTTAAATCACACCTGAGGGCCTCTGCTTCTCTTCAAGCCCCTATGCCTAATCATGTGAGGATCAATGATGAGCAAATTATGAAATGTGTATAATATTATTTATTATGTATTTCTCCTGTGCCTATAGTGCAGGCTTACTATTCTTGTAAATCAGTATATTAGCTGCAATCAACGTTCTTACAATATACTTTCAGCTGTCAGTAGTCAGCTTATGTCTGTCTTACAAAGATGTCACATTCATTCATTATTGAGTTAGAATATACCAAATTTTGGGAATTACACATTTATCGTGAAGGTAGTTTATAATGGTCTTTTTGGGTGTTTTACATGCAAAATAACTGATTTACAAATGCTGGATGCAGGTTTTAACTATTCCAAAGTTTACTAAGAATTAAACTGTTTTTATAAAACCTCTACGGTAATTTATGGTGTATTGTTGCCAATCAACCATCTGAAAGGATGCTCTCCATCCCATCTAACAGTAATTGATCATTTACTTACACTGTATGATCTATGACTTAACTGGCAACACGGTGCTTAGGCTTGCCGCTAAAAAGCTCCTCAACAAGTTTGTTATTTGGCATCTGTGTTGTTAACTGCCCCTTCATGAACACTCATAGTTACCTGTACACAGCGGTTTATTGACCCACCAACACCACGCTACTCACACTAGCAACAACTTATCAACAAGCCTCTTTAGGTTAATGCCCCTCTGGATTTGAGGGGCTGTTGTTGAATATGGTTGCCCTGCCTCGACACGCTGTATCTGATTGGCGGCTTCAGCACCAATCAGCTCGATCAATCAGATGTATTTTATAAAGCCCTTTTTATATCAGCATTTGTCACTAGGTGCTTTTACGGATATGTAGCCTGAAATCCCAAAGAGCAAACGACCACAGCAATTGATGCCCACTGGCCAGGCAACCTAGACAGGAACCACAGTCTGAGTGGTGGCCAGTCCTCTGGCTGGACCGGGGGAAGATTAGAAGAGTACATGTCCTTTTGGACCACATCAATGTTTTTGAAAGGTAGAAGACCATGAAGTGCCTTCCTCCCTGTATGTAAAGATAATGGTGTAGACTTCATGGTTGAGCAAGCAGCATTATAAGAACCAGAACAGTCTCAGATGTGCTTCGGAGGGTACTTATCTCGACTTTGACTGTCTCGAGTAGGTAGATCCCCTTTAGGCTTGACATTTTCTTCACTCCTCACTTCTAAATAAACTGAACAAGCTGCTGTATGATAAGTACACCTCTTGAATACCCCAAACCTATGTGTAAAAGACTCCTGCTGTATTTGGGGTCATTTAATGTTAATTTGTCTATTCCATGTATAAAGTTTAGCATTTATTTGTTCTTTTTTTACAAATATGACTTTGGCCATTGACAGTAACAACTGGTTCTCAATAGACTTACTTGAAAAAATAACGGTTAAATCAAAAATATGAAAAATGACATTATGTGACGTCACACCAAGGCGGGTCTTAATTAACTCTCCTGCCTTAGATTGCGAGTACCAGACTCGAGCCCCACGCAGCATCCGCATCCGAGAAAGAGCATCATTGAGTTTGGCAGATAGGCAGCGAATAGATCATATTAAAAGAGGAAAACGACCGTAATTTATAGACCTTTTAGCTCATTTACCGGATTATTTTCCTCATTCCCTATGGATATAAAATAGGGACAAATTATCATTATCTTACTTTTACATTTTTATCCGGGCGGCCAGGGAAGGATCCTGCGCTAATTCTCAAAATGGCTGAGATCACGGAATTACGACCTGAATATGGTAAGTAGCAGACCTTTTAATATTTTGTTTCGTAAAATGTTATTCTGTCTTATTTCCATTGCGTTAGTGCAAAACAAAATACCCATTCGTTTTATGAAATAATTCCTTAAGACTGAGCCCACCATAACATCATATGATTGTTAATTAGTTTACTATCATCAAAGATTGCCAAATGTCAATTGGACATTCATTCCAAGGCCTATAAATGGCATCGGATGTCATTTGTATGTGGAGCGATTCATCAGCATCGCACATAGACCTATTCAAAACAGATATACTTTGTAAATGCAGTATCTCTTCATGAAAATATTTGATTTTTATTGTCAACAAATAATTACGTCCAGTAGCATATGGCGGCCATTTAATTTAAGCCTATTTTATCAAGTACTGCGGCCCATCACTTCTCCCAGTGGCTTTCTGTGTGCGCATACGATGGGGTGTTTAGTGATGACGTGATGTCTATTCCCGGATAAGCTTCGCCAGCCCCCGCTCCTTTGTTTTTGTTTAGGAGTACTACGAGATTAAGCAAATGAGACGTCAAGTTGATCAGACCTCGAGTTTTTAATTAAGATCTATAAGCAGTAGTTTAATACCACGTTGTCAAAACAAGATGTGCTCGGATAGCAAGGCGTATTGGTGACCTAAACCGTGAAAAAACCTGCTCAGTTACATGAAAATGTGATGGAGACTGGGAAGGGTTTGGGATATTAAATCATCAGAAGAATAGAGCAACCCAAGTGTAAAAACAAAACAAACCAAAGAAAATGTAAACCAACAAGCTTTTTCTCAATGTGTCAGGAATAGGCTGGGACCTATTGGAGTTCACTGTTTAGTCACAAGAGGATGCGTTAATGCACTCTCATATTTTTTAGTTGACTTGAGATTGTTTAATCTAAACATCGAATAGCTTGAAGACCTTATTACACATTACCAACAAGGAGTTTGCATTTTGCCTTGAGCAGGCAATTGTGCAACTAAGTCTAGAGTGTAACTTATAGCATATATCTTGTTGACCCTCAGCCTGCTGAGTGCAGAACGTTTCGCGGCAGTTAGGAGAGAAGATAGTAGACTGGTTGGAGATAGGGGTGCACTTCAGACCAGCAGACTCTAGAAAGACAGATTACAGCTAATGTGTAGGCAACTATCATCGAGAATCAAATCTAGGTCACTCAGCATAAGGATTAAGACACATCTGGTTCACATCACAATCTGAGTTCTACAAATCAACGGAATCTTACACTAACAGGCAGAGCAGAGGCTGAAAGATTGCCAGTGCAGATAGATTGTCCCTCTGTGTTTCTTGGTTACTCGGCACTCTGTCTCCCAGGCTGAGTGGGTGATGGGGGTTAAGCTGTACCACCCGGCGCCTGGCAGACAGGAAGGCTGGTTCAGGAGAATCCAAGATGGAGACATGTCCTCCAATAGACTGTATACACACACTGACCTTCTTCTTATCGTACTGCTCACTCTACCAGGAAGTTGAGGATTCAAACTCATGGCCGCTATGACACAGCCGTGCAGCGAGGCAGTGACTTAGACCATTGTGCTGCTTGGAGGCCCCTTTTGATTAAAGTCATTGTCAAAAACAACTTAATGGGTTGAAAGACAAGAAGATAAACTCCAAACTTTGAGTTAAAATCAACTGAATGTTGAATTGTTTTTATGGCACAGCAGCATTGTATATTCATGGAAATTGTACCATGCTCATTTCAGTTGTAAGATGTGTTCTGCATTTGAGATGGTAGGATTTGGAATGGCCTATACAGTAAAGTTGTTTGGACAGAATTTAATCAAGGATCTTAAATAATGATCCACCCCTGTCTCAGCTGTGCAACAGACTGTAGGTTATGCAGAATGGTAACAACAGACTGTAGGTCATGCAGAAGGGTAACAACAGACTCTAGGTTATGCAGAAGGGTAACAACAGACTCTAGGTTATGCAGAAGGGTAACAACAGACTCTAGGTTATGCAGAAATGTAACAACAGACTGTAGGTTATGCAGAAGGGTAACAACAGCATCGACTGCATCCTGTTCATCTCCATGAACCACAAAATATTTTACTGAGGAACGTGGTATTATCTAATTAAATAAGATATCTCGGGTGCATTTTTGTTTGCTTAATTAGTACACTCAACTTACTGTATGATTTTACTCTACACATTTAGTGGACCATCTCTGCTGGAGAGTTTACTACTGCAGACACCCCACCCCACCCCTCCCCCCGGTCTGTTTCTAGGACAACGGGCTCAGCTGTCATTAAGCTCCTTCCAAAATCTGACATCATCCTCATGGTATTCCTACCCAAAATGCCAATGAACAAAACCAGGAAGAAAGGGCGCAGTCTTTTGTTGAAAGGCAGAGGGATGTTAGACAGATAGAGAGATAAAAAGGAGAAAATATATATACAATTAAAATATGTTGTTTGAATCTGAACTGGAAAGCAGCAAACGGAGCAGGCCAGTGCTGATGGGGAAGTGTTCGAAGTGGTAGGGTGAGGGGGGAGAAAGGCAACAATGCTTCTCTTTTCAGGGGTTTGGCCAAACAAAGGGCTCCTTCCCTGGCCTGCTGGCCCTGCTGCAGCGATCAGCACGCCTGGGGGCTGTCCACTGTCTAGAAGCACGGTTAGCTCTCCCATAGGAGCGCAGCATACAATCACAGTCTCTCACTCAACACCAGCAGCAAATTAGCGGGTGGGGACTAACACAACCCCCCCCACACACACACACACACACACACCGTCATACACGCTGGCAGCCAGGACATGGGGCTGTATCTCCAAGTCACGTTGAGGCAGACAACACGCCCTAGTGTGACGAAACATATCAGTCTGCTGGATCAGACACACGCTCACTGGGATCAATTAAGGGGGACACATGAGTAATTACTTTAAGAAAGAGGAACAGTGTGAGATGAGTTGTCACCCTGCCTGTGTGTGTTTTACCTTCCGGAGTGAGACTACCGTTGCAGTGCGTGTGTGTGTGTGTGTGTG
>JACXGI010012757.1:0-13477 GCA_016801175.1 Esox masquinongy | reverse complement strand
TCCACCCCCCCAGGCCTACATCCAGATAACGTACGTGGAGCCCTACTTTGACGACTACGAGATGAAGGACCGCCTGACGAACTTTGAGAAGAACTTCAACCTGCGCCGTTTCATGTACACCACGCCCTTCACCAAGGCGGGGCGGCCGCGCGGCGAGCTCAACGAGCAGTACAAGAGGAAGACCATCCTCACCACCATGCACGCCTTCCCGTATGTCAAGACGCGGATCAATGTCATCCAGAAAGAAGAGGTACACAGGTTCCTCTGGCCCGGTTGATTCCCGTTTGGCAAAAAAAGACTGTGAGACTGTTCTCTGACCAGATATGGTTTACGTCTGACATGTGCCTTCTCCGTTTTCAATCCCATCCTCAGTTTGACCTGACTCCCATTGAGGTGGCCATTGAGGACATGCAGAAGAAGACCAGAGAGTTAGCGTTAGCCACACACAGGGAGCAACCCGATGCTAAGATGCTCCAGATGCTTCTACAGGGATCTGTGGGAGCCACCGTCAACCAGGTACACCCAGCAACCTGTCCTGCCTCTCTGTTTTATTTCTCTCCCTGTCCAGGTTGGGGAAGACATTGGGGATCGACCATTGAACTGTTGCTGAATTATTGCTGTTACTCAGTTCCTCGGAGTTCCTCATTGACGCAACAAATCAAAACACAAACGAGGAAGGCCAACCGAAGTGATTGCATAGCCTATAGTCTGTGTAGTCTTGTTGTTTTCTCATGAATCCCCCTCTGTAATCTATAGAGGAAACATCCAGTCTAGCGAGTTAACATGATCTATCGCAGGGGGTTAGATGACACATCAAAGAATCCAGTTCACATCTCTGGTACGCTGCCTCGGTTGATACAGTCAGAACCCTAATTCACAACCTCTCCTTTCATGTCTGCTCTAAACACCGAAACGCCTTTGATCTGACGGCTTACAGCTCCTGTCAAACGTCATCTGAAAGCCAGAGTAATGATGAAGCTACAACATTAGGTCCCCTGCTCTCTGTTGTGTAGCCTAATCTGACAGCAACCCAAGGTTTAACCCGCTGTCTGTATACACAAACTAAAACGTCTACGCTGTCCATAAACAAATACAGCCCTGGGTCTAATCAGCAGAGAGCCACGGTTCGGTCCGTCTTTCCAGGCCCACGTTTAGCACATCCGTTTAGAGTGCTCGTCAGGGCTTGTTTGCTATGCGCGGTGCGACATGGTACCACACTAGCGTGCTATGGGTTCGTGATGAACACTTGAATAACAAGATCCCTGAGAGGAAATCAATGGCGAGCCAAATGGCTGCTTGTGGTGACATTAGGCAGAGAGCGCTAATCCGGGTCTGCGTCGTCTGATCTCTTCCTTATGTCCCGGCTGAGCACTGCGTCCTTTGGGCACGTTGGCATTATCTCTTACGGCCAGGGGACGTTTTCACCTTGTCTTAGGCTACTGAGTTACTGATGTGTTGTTGAACTCTCAAAGCTTTGATGAGGATGTCTGCTCTCCATTTGAGTTGGTCAACGGTGAGGTGAAGGAGATCCATACTGCAATGTTCACATTCTGAAATATTTTGTTCCCTTTCATTTCAAATCATGGTTAATGGACACAGCAAGTGAAAAGGACAGAAGAGTATATGATGTACTGTTTTTCTTCTAACTTAACAATTTAACTATAATAGTAAAACACAGAGGAAGTAGATTCATACTTAGCCACCCCCTGCCAGATATCTGGGCCGGTATATTAGAAGTCCTTGCTTGGAAGTGCCCTGGGGTTGTCAAGCCTCTGCCTCCAGTGCACATTTACTGCTGCAGTCTGGGTTTGGATCCAACCTACTGCTTTTTCAGCAAGAACTCTATTTTTCACCATTTCCCTGTCTGACAAAGCATAAAATGCCTGAAAATATATATAAAGATTTATAAAAAGCAGCAGCCCGACGGGAGGTCAAAGGTTGCCGCCAATTGACGATTGTTCGACACAGCCAACCCATTTCTCCATAGACAACAAATCTGTTATTATATTCCAAATATGGACTACAGTCCATTAGCTGTTGGCAATAAGTCTAATTCCATAAAGAAAACACATTGTACTTAATTTGATCCAATTTCATTCAGATGTGTCTTTTCTGAGCCCAGCTAAGGCCTCTGGGATACAGCCCAGGTTAGTTCTTGCATTGAAACAGTCCGGCATATGGCACCCCATTCCCAGTGTTAAGCACTGGTCAAAGGCAGTGTACTATATAGGGCACAGGGAGCCATTTGAGACCCCATCATTACTAAGCACTCGGTTAGGGAGTAGTTTCCTCTACCGAAAGTGAGGCATTCATCATCCTCACTCATACACTTTCTTCCTCTATTAAATAATTTTTTTCTTGACCTCATTTTCTTCCATTTTTCACTCTCTCATTCTCTCTCTCACCCTCCCGCATTCTCTCTCTCTTTCTGTCTCTTCTTCTCTCTCTAAAGGGACCGTTGGAGGTGGCCCAGGTCTTTTTGAATGAGATCCCTGCGGACCCCAAGCTCTTCCGTCACCACAACAAATTGCGCCTGTGTTTCAAAGAGTTTATCATGAGGTGAGAGCCAAACCAAACACCACAGAGCAACTGAATGGCTCGCCAGCCAGCCAACGAGGGATGGGAAACATATCACTCACACTCTGATTCTAAGTCTCTCATATGCAGTCCGTCCTACAAAGTAAACCCAGTTGCAATTCCACATTTTCCTCATTGAAAAGCGTAGAAGGGTATTGAAATGGCAGAGCACTTCCTGAATTGACTGGATTTTAAATGGAATTGACCCCAAACGTGGTCTCTTGCTTTGGCTTCCGTTTCATTCTGTAATTTTTCCCCGAAGTGCCGGCAAATGTCCATATTGTTGTGGAATATAAATTTGTGGGCTGGCATTAATGGTTTAGAAAAAAAGTGGTGCTTTTAAGCACGGACACATTCTAAAATACTACTTTTCCATTTTGGAAATAGAAAAGCACATGAAAAAGTGGCCTCTGTATGCACCAGGGGTTGCTAAATTCTGGAATCTTTGAATAAATTCCCTATTTTTCCAAAAAGTCCTGAATTGAGTATGCTGGAATTTTTACTTATTCTTTCCATGTTCTGGAAAGTTCTAACCAGGATTTATAGACAAACAGGTAATTTATTAAAGGTTCCTGGAATTTTGTAACCCTAGATAAAACACAGCAAGGCAGGGGTTAATGTCAGTCAGCTTTTTTTGGTTTCAAATTGAACAGAAAACCGTTATTGTTCCCTATGGACTTTCATTATAGTTTGACTATTTAAATCATAATTTAAACCAACCGTCTAAACGAATCAGGTAGGGAATGTGGTGATTTGGTCCAGGGTGTATATCTGTGAGTGTATGTGTGTTAATTTGTGTGTGTGTCGTGTGGGAACGTATAGTTTGCCTCGGAAAGGTGGCTTTCATTTTGGAACCCTCATGTCACATTCCAACTTCTTTGATTGCTGCTGGCAGGCTGGCAAATATTTACTGTAATTTCAAAAAAGTTTTTTTCCCTCCATAATTCATGCAAGCTGGCATAAGCTTCTCAAGTTGCTTTTTTCAGTTGAAATGGCGATGGCTAGCGAGTAGCTACACAGCACATTGGAGGTTTTCCTGGAGGGAAGTTAAATGCTTTTGTTTTGACCTCAATTTTTTACCAGCAGTCCTCTTGCATTTACATTGTACTGTTCCGGTACCTTACGGTAATTATTAGGGGTTCAGCAGCGACACTGATAACTCGTCCTTTATGTTATCAGCCAAACTGCTGTAATACCAGGTAAGGGGGCCCATGCACCAAGCAGTGCTCAGATAGCAGCTCCGTTTGATTTTGGATGAATAACAGCTGATGTGTCAAGTTTAAGAGTCTTTTGCAATTAATTCCAGCCATTGGCAGCAAAGAATTCAAAAGAATGACGGCCAAAGGAGGTGATGTCTTTCTATCTAACCAATGCATACCTAATAAATGCAACCTTGTCATTAACCCACCCCTCTTTAGATATTATTGCCTAGAACGACAAACCTTACATAGTATCTGCCAATTCATCTGTCTTGCTTGTTGCCCCCTGTTTGTTCACTCAGTTGCTAATAATGTTTTGTGGGTTGACGGCTTCTTTGACATTTCCCTCAAACCTCAAAACTTCAAAGTATGCTTACCTGGTAGAAGTATATCATGAGAAAGGACATCATTTGGACCTTTTTATTATGTGTTTGAAAGTAATCTACAGATATATGCAACACTGACAAATTCCTCTTTTGGTAGATGCACAGTTAAAGGGAGATTAGGATTAAGACTTCATAAAATACTATTTAAATGCAATAGATATCAAAATAAGCAGTTTAAAAGTAAAAAAACGAAAAATACTGAGAAGCATGAAGAGCGGGTGTTGGATAAATATCACAAATGCACGGTCAAAACAGTTGTAAGATGAGGGGCGGAGCCTTTGAAAAAACAGTTTCAAAGAAAAGTGTTTACAGCGAATTTTAACAAACTGTACCTGGCCAACAAGGACCACACCTTGTAACATGCACTGCCACCCTCAGTGGGGTCACCAGCAATCAAATGTGAACATTTTTAAGGGGGAATAGTGAAACGAGACTGTGAAACGACATCCGGTTTTAGACGTCTGCAAGGCAACCTTCTCTTCCATATTTACTGGTCGAACTGTGCAGAGGTGAACCAGAGTGAACCATTTTCCCCCTGCTTTCTCGGCAAGACCATTAAATAAGGATCTTGTTTCAAGCTCCCAATACATTAAGTTACATGCACAGCCTACAATCACTCCAATAGTACTTACATTAAAGGGGAGCGATAAGTGCAACCATGTGGATTTTTAAGGATCCTCGTCTTTCAATTTCCCTCTGTCTCGTTTGTCTGTTGGCCAGTACACGTGTGGTAATATGACCGCGGCCTGACCTGACCAGCGTCAGGGTAGTTTGTTTGGTCATGGGTCACCCTACTCTTTGCCACTCTCCACACAGTACTACAATGCACACTTTCTTCTTTGAGCAATACACAGGGGGGGGGGGTGTTGCAAAGGCTCAGAGGAAAAAGGCAAAATGAAACACAGATGGAGACACAAATTGTCCAATAAGGTGAAACCATTATTCAGCGTCCATGTGAAAAGATTTTCGAGTCAAAATCCACATCGTCACTTATTTAGCTCAGGAAATGAACCTAGATCTGTTGATAGAAAAATTAGGAAATGAAATCCATTTCAGCTGATTGCTCGAACAGAAAAGAGACTGCTCGTGTTGGTTCAGTGGAATGTCCTCTCAGGCCAGGCAAAGGTAAAGATGTGAGAGGAAACAACTGAGACAAACCCATACGGTGTGCTTGCTTGGCCCTCTTCCTCGGCAGGTGCGGCGAGGCCGTGGAGAAGAACAAGCACTTGATCACGTTGGACCAGAAGGAGTACCAGCAGGAGCTGAAGAAGAACTACAACCGCCTGAGAGAGAATCTGCGGCCGATGCTTGAGAGGAAGATACCCGAGCTCTACAAACCCCTCATCAAGCCGCGCCTGGAGAACAGGTGATACTTCAAGTGGGCAGGATTGATTTCAGTAGTGGCCGAATGTGTGGAGGAGTGCGTCGAAATGGAGATTTGTGCTGCGTCCCCAAATGACACTCCGTTTCCAGCATTCGGTGCAGTAGTGTTGACCAGATCCCTATCGGACCTTGTCAAGACAAGTGCACGATATATACAGAGGTCCATCTGGGACGCAGTTGTGAGACCAAATTAATTAGGAATGGTTATTTCAGTTTCATGTTAATCCTATCAGCAGTCCCATTTCTCTGCTGTCATCTGAGACTGACAGCTGCTGCTGGTTTTTTTCTTTCAAGTTGCCTATTTCACCATGCACAACCAATTAAACAGTGTCCTCCTCTCTGCGTGCCTTCCTAAGGGATTCCATCAAGCGGCTCAGTTTCCGCCGAGCCCTGGAAGAAAACCCCTGAGAAGGCCAGACTCGTCTGTCGAGGAGATGCTCCCTGTGGCAGAGAACACAGGACGCTCTAAAAGTGGGAAAGTAGGTGACAAGTGGAGAGGAAGCAAGCGGTCTTCATTCACCGAGGAAGAGCAGTATACGCGTGATTCCACGATGGAGAACTTTCAGTCATGTCTGGATCAAAAAGTCCACATAGCAATACGTTTGCCATTTCATGTTCGTTTGTTTTTTGTTACAGGAAACACAGTATGTTGTATAAGAGAACAATGAGCACATTTTATAGGAAAAGTTGACTTCAGCAACATTTTGCCAATTTACCTATTTTGTTTTCCCTGCTATTAGTTCTCTTCAGTTCTTTGCATACTGAGAGTTCTAATGATACTGCCGACTGTTTGAGAAAGAAGGGTAAAAGTCCCATATTAAGGTCCTTGCAGGCCCAGGGACTGAATAGTGCGCGTGCGTGTGCGTGTGTATGTCAGTGTGTGTGTGCAGACTGCTTGTCGAACAAGGTATATTTTTTCAGTGTCCTGATAAAGAATGAATTAAATCTGACTCCTACTAAATGACTGATGATAAATCACTCTGTTTATTGCAGAAAGGCCTTTGGACTTGCACTTGTATCCGTGCAAATCTACAGACTGTCACACTGTAAAATAAAACTACTCAGTTAACTTGTCACATTATATTTTATGTATGTTTTTTTGACCTGATTGGCTATGTAGATACTACCAGTGATTAATTTATTATGAGTTCACAGACGAGTCATGGTACATAGAACTTCTCTAATGCCACTACCTACCAAACCAAAAGGGGCATAGCTGCATTTGAACAGAAACTTAAATGCTACACAGATGACTTGTTAGAGAATACGAATAAAATGTTTACAGTTCTGATAAATATTTAATAACTTTCTTAATGAAAAACTATATTTAAGATAATTTACAATGTCATCACTAGCTGTAGCAATACCAATATTGAAACAATGTTGGTTACTTTGACTGGATGTGACAGTCTGTGCATATATCTAGATGGTTTAAAGCAGTGTTTCCCAATCCTGGTCTTGGGGACCCCAAGGGGTGCACATTTTTCAAAATGAAGACTTAATGATATGTTAACAACGTCAATCAAGTATGTAAGTGGTAGGGCAACATTTGAATCAGGTGGGTGAGTGCTAGGGCAAAAACAAAAATGTGGCCCCTTGGGGTCCCCAGGACCAGGATTGGGAAGCACTGGTGTAAATACTTTCATGAAAACTATGTATTAGGATCCTAACACGGTGCCATACTAAAGACATCCTTCAATGTTTACTATAATAAGACAGGTTTTAAAGTATTTGCTCAGATAAGGCTCTTAATCTTGTCTGTTTTTTAATGTTGGTGTGATGTTGCAGTATGTCATGCATTCCAGTATAGAAATCCATTGCAATACTACTTGGAAAACTGAGAAAAGTGCAAAGCCCAATGGGCATTCTCTCAAATTCTACTCTTGTGTATTGTTACAATGTAGCCACATTACAGTACAGTAAGTTACAAATGGTATTGGACATACAGTGGCCAACTAATATGCACTGGAACCTGTTTTTGTGTTTTTCATCTGTTTGTCAGTGCTGTACTGAAAATGTGTAATTTTAGTAAAATCATGTACACATTAATGTCATACACTTAATGCAATTAAACTTAAAATTTGTACATCCTTCCTGTGGTTATTAGTAATCCATCACTACATAATTAGAGCTAGTCTAGTCCTGAAGGTCTCATGGTTCCACAATCCACGTTATACTGTATACTTTTCTCAGTAGCACCAAGTGTTGTGTCAATATCCATCTTCATGGGGCTTAGATGGAATATTACAGCTTATGTCAAAGTGATGAAACTTCACCTGCTTTACATAAAGGGGGGAATATCAAATCCCAGACCAGCTGCAGCAACCTACCTCCTCAGGTAATGTAATACTCTTGGCCGAAGTCTGTTTAAAAAAAATGGGGTGGAAAATTGCTTTTTATTTTTTAATCATTGAGCTTTTTACATTTAAATGATATTCCTAAGATTTGTGAAGCATAAAAGGTCAACTATATATATATTAAAAAGAAAATGTCCAGAAAAAATTTAGAGACTACCTTTTTCTTTCCTTTCCAAAAAATTTGAAAAGGAAAGTGTTGAGTGAGGAACAGAAGTGTTCAATTTGCAGTGGCCTCTTAATTTTAACCCTTCTGTTCCTCACTCAAAACTTTCTCTTAATTTTTTCCGGAGCTGTATGGTACCAGTGAAAAGTTTGGACACACCCATTCACTCATGAATTAAAGGAAAAAAGTGAGTAAATGATTTGAAGGAACAAAATGAACGCAGATGCTTCCATTCAGGTGTACTGTATAATACAATTTACATCCTATCATGCCGTGGCATTGCCCAGTTGACCTCGATTTTAGACCAAGATGGCAAGAGGAAAGGATCTAAGTGTTTGAAAGCGCTCATCACCACCATAATCATCATCATCACACCAAATGAGGAAATATGTTTTGAAAGAATGTTGTTCCATCTCTCCAGCAGAGTTTCTGTGACTTGTAGATTCTATGTCAAGGGGCAAGCTGTTTTGGCAGCTAATGGTGGCCCAACACTTTAATGAGGCACTTCATGATTGTTTTTCTGTTAGTTTGTTACCGGTCAGTATATATATTGAAATTGATATCTATGCAAATTCATTAACGAAATAGCCTTTTTGCTTAAGTGTATGATTTATGTATGTTAACACCAAGTGGTTTTTTTTTACTGTAGATAATGGAAAGGCCATATTTAAATATAATTTCCAATCGAGGCAACATACCATTATCATGAATGACGACTCCGTATAACACTTGAGCACTGCCTTTAAAAGGTGCCTAGAGCACTAGAAGCACTAGAGATTGACAACCGTTTTTCCACCTCTAAGTAGCTTAAGGAAACCATATCCTTTGTAATTGAAGTGAACTTTTTCTTAAACATCTGAGGTGATCAATCTAGGTTTTTAAAAGATAACAAACCAAACGCATGTCATATATTTACATTTTAATGGCGATTTATATTTTCTGTGTATATTTCAGAACGTGTTATTTTGGTAGTATCAAATGATTCCGTAGGTTATTAAAGTGGTCATTTGATGCTGCACTAGAAAACAAAAAACTACATATTTCCCCTCAGGTACTTACCGTCGCTTGAATATGACGACATAAGCGCTTGCCGAGGACAAGACACGCTTGTGCCGGGTGCTGGACAGTACTGGATGTAAACAGGTTCGTGTACTTCTGGTAGGCTACAATCCAGAGAATTGACTTTTATTGTTTACGATGTTGCTGTATGATTTTTATCACTGTATCCCAACAGAAAACATGATTAGGAAATTACGCGTTTTGCGCTTTCGTTTTAAAAACATGCATATCTGGAAGTTCTAATTATCGAATGATTTATTTTAACTCCGCAACCAGTTTGACAGTCTGCAGTGCACTTCTGCTCTTCCCCACTCTAGAACGGACATAACACGCATTAGATCTAAATATAATATATACAGAAACAAGTAAACAATGATGGAAATACCTTTAACTCTTCAGTTAGGGTCAACATGGCGCTACCACTGAGTTGTGTAGTTGTTCTAGCATACTAACATTAACTTACACTAACTGTGCATAAATGAGCGTCTGCTAAATTATAGAAATATAAAATGTTAAGGACGTACAGTAATAGATTCTAAAAGTAGTCTACCACATTCAAAGTGCAGAGTTGCAACCCAAACCTTGAGGGTGCACTATTCGTTATTGTAGGCTACTTAGTCATCAGATAAAGGTTTACAAGTGTGCCGTCAAACACTGACATTTCCTGGGCAATTTCTTCTTTGTTTTGTGGCCTAAGTGGCTTTACGGAAAAGATTTAAACCCCTGATGGGCAGGTAGTTAGTCAACCCTCTCACGAAGGATCATTAACGTGGATTACCAGGCCTAGTTTGGGCATGATCACGGAGTTATGAGCTTGGCTGTCTTTCAGTGTAGCCCCTTAATACGGAGTAAAACGTCTTCACATGTTTCACAACCTCGGTTTTCTACATGATATCCCCTCAGTGAAGCAGAGATTGAATCTCTCCCCGACTCCATCGCTGGACCTTTTAGCCTTATTACTTTAAAATCACAACATTCCATGATCATTAATAGCACCACAGATTATTTCTCTTTTCCCACTTTCATGGTATCCAATTCATGATTAAGACCTTGCATCAACAAAGCAATTCCACGAGTGCTTGGGAAAGTCAAAAGACAGTGGGTCCTCCAAAACACACGCCGGCCCATTCTGCATTTAATCACATTGCTCTCATACCAAGTCAACAAATCATCTTGCAGTCACCCTACAATCCACGAAGAACGGTTCAGAGCGTGACATTACAAGCCACCCCTAGCGGACCATCTCTCTCCGAACCCAGACAGTGCTGAGGCAGTTCAAATCAAGCACCCGGGCCATAACGTACATTTGCATTGAGGTTGATGCCAGCTATTTCTTAGTGTATTTCCCTAGCTCCTCTCAGAGAGACGTGTGAGGAATTGACGCTGTAATGTTTAATTACAGCCTTGGTGTGCCAAGCCTCCATAACTGGTGCTTAGGAAGGGGAAATTGAAATGCTAGCTCTGGGTTATAACGGCAATGTGTCTGGCTGGCTGCTTCTCATAGGGAACCGTCAAAATATTTAAAAACAGTTGGCTTTTGGAACTTGCTTTGGATAAATGCATGTGATTGTGAAACTGATTTTATTGTTTGTCGGCCTAGTAGGAGTAGTCTATCTAGTGAGCTGACTGAGTGGCTTTATTGCAGTTGGCCATTGCAGCTCTTGCCTTAGGCTTGGATTAGATCTGTCTAGTCCCAGTAAATCATGCCAACATGTAATGTCATACTGTTGTTACCTGTTTGGTTCCAATAGAAAGTGTCTTGCATGTAACCCTACACCAGGGGTCGACAGCAGGTTATTTTTTTCTTTGCCCTTCAAAGTTTTTAATTTTTTAATGTTGTTTTGCTTTCTACGTAGACCTGCGGTTATGTGAGTAACATCAATTAGCCACTTAAATGCAGTTGTAAGGAAGAGAGTGTTTTTTGTTGTCTCACGACAAACATTGCTCTGAGTTTGTGAATGGTTTAACCTTCAAAATATTATGACCACATTCCTGAAAGATAAGACTCAGGAACACGCACATACTGCTTACAGCAAATTGAACAGGACCCGACACTGAATCACACTGGGAAATAAAAATACATGATCTCTGATGATTTTTCTAAAGATAATGATACTAAATTATTGCCCAATGATTGTTCTTGATGTTTTTTCTCCACCCAATTTAAAAAAACGAGTTACCTGGTGGACTACATCACATTGTACATAGTGGAGTCAGATGTAATATCACCAAATATTCGCCGCAATTAAAAAATAAGTAGATATACATGTATTTATGTATTTTCATTTTCAAATACAATCTCTTATTATTGCTTGGTGGTGTGTGTGGTTTATTTTTTTGGGCCGTGTACAAATTACATTAATTATGTAACGTCCTGCCACTATCCACATTAGACAATCCATTCTAGTGCCAACTCCTGCCCCACTCTGTGGGTTAATATGCGATATAGCGGACTCACTCAAATGGTATTGGAGATTAGAAACAAGTTGTTTGTCATCCCTATATGTGACTGTCATTGTCTGTCAATGGATGGATCAATTGACGTTGTGCTTTTCTCTTTAGAATTGTCTAGATGACCTCTGAACTTTGGATGGTGCCATGGGTGATGATGTGAACCCAGACAGAGACGATCTGCCCCTCAGAGCCAACACCAGCCACATTCTGGTCAGACACTATGTCCTGGACCTGGACATACACTTCCACACGCAGGTTATCACTGGTACTCTGGTGCTGTTCCTGGAGCCTGGCCCTGGGGCTGAAGGAGCTTGGGCTGGGGAAGGACCTGGGGCTGGGGAAGGTGATCTATACCCTGCCCAACCATCTAAGACTGCTGACTCCTGGGAGGACGAGAGTAACGGAGACTTCACCTTAGTTCTGGACTGCTGTGACCTTGCTGTGTCAAAGGTTGAGGAGCTGGATGTGGCATCTGTGTTGGACCTGCGGGGTCTCCTAGAAGAGGTCATCGGTGAGGGGTCGGTGGCGGAACCACAACCAGGCAGCCCATCAGCTGTGCTCATTCAGAGGCTGATCTCCCTTCCCGCCACCCAGTGGAAAAAGCAACATCACCTGTACTCTCAGTGCAGTCGTGCCCCTGCTTCTGAGAGTGGGAGACCCCTCGTCTTCCACACTGATCGTTGGAGCCTGCAGGTGCGGCATAGGGGGACTCGGACGCCCCAGGAGTTCCCCCGAGCCCTGCGAGTCTGCTATGAGACCAAGCCAGAGGGAGGCTCTGTCAGGTGGACTAAAGACCAGGACAACAGGTAGAGTATCAAGACAAACTGGATAATATACACTGCTCTACAAAATTAAGGGAACACGTAATCATCACAGTATAACACCAAGTCAATTAAACTTCAGGGATATCAATCTGTCCAGTTAGGAAGAATAAGCCATTGTGAATCAGTGTCAACTGTTTTGGTGCAAATGAAAGTGACAACAGGTGCACTGGAGAGGCAACAGCAAGACAACCCTGAAAAAGGGAATGGTTTTAGAGGTGGTGACCACAGACAGTTGCTCTGTCCTTATCCTTCCAGACTGACTCTTCTGTAGTTTTGTGTTTTGCTAGTGTCCTTGTCACTATTGGTAGCATTAGGTGGTACCTGCAGCCCATTCAGATTGCACAGGTAGTCCAGCACCTCCAGGATGGCACATTCATACATGCCGTCGCAAGAAGGTTTGCTGTGTTTCCCAGTACAGTCTCAAGAGCATGGAGGAGATACCAGGAGATGGGCCGTTACACAAGGAGTGCTGGACAGGGCCGTAGAAGGGCATCAACCCAGCAGCAGGACCGGTATCTCCTCCTTTGTGCGAGGAGGAACAGGAGGAGCACTGCCACAGCCCTACAAAATGACCTCCAGCGGGCTACTGGTGGGACCTGTGCCCACAGCCCAGCACCATGCAGCTCAATTGGCATTTGCTAGAGAACACCAGAAGTGGCAGGTCTGCCATTGGCGCCCCATTCTTTTCACAGATGAGAGCAGGTTCACACTGAGCACATGTGACAGACATGAAAGAGTCTGGAGACGCCATGGTGAACGTTATGTTGCCTGCAACATCATCCAGCATGGCCGGTTTGGCGGTGGGTCAATGATGTTCTGGGGAGGCATATCCTTGGAGGGTCGCCCAGACCTCCACATGCTAGCCTACGGTACCCTGACTCAATCAATCAATCAAATTTATTTATAAAGCCCTTTTTACATCAGCAGTTGTCACAAAGTGCTTTTACAAAACACCCGGCCTTAAAACCCCAAGGAGCAAACAACAGTAGTGTTGAATTTCAGTGGCTAGGAAAAACTCCCTAAGAAGGCCGAAATTTAGGAAGAAACCTAGAGAGGACCCAGGCTCAGAGGGGTG
>JACXGI010012756.1:0-22098 GCA_016801175.1 Esox masquinongy | reverse complement strand
AGGCAAAAGGAGCCCCAACTAAGTATTGAGTGCTGTACATGCTCATACTTTTCATGTTCATACTTTTCAGTTGGCCAACATTTCTAAAAATCCTTTTTTGTATTGGTCTTAAGTAATATTCTAATTTTCTGAGATACTGAATTTGGGATTTTCATTAGTTGTCAGTTTTAATCATCACAATTAAATGAAATAAACATTTTAAATATATCAGTCTGTGTGTAATGAATGAATATAATATCCAAGTTTCAATTTTTGAATGGAATTACTGAAATAAATCAACTTTTTGATGATATTCTAATTATATGACCAGCACCTGTAAACTTGATTGTGTTTTGGATTATTGTCTTGCTACATGACCTAGGTGCTCTTCAGTTCAACTCAGACAGATCCCCTGACATTCTCCTTTAAAATTCACTGATACAGAGTTCATGGTTCTTTCAAAGATGGCAAGCCTCCCAGCTCCCTATGTAGCAGAACTCCATCAAAACATCCCACTACCATGCTTGACCCTGAGGTTTTGCCGAAGAATTCAGCCTTTTTTTTTTCCTTCTTTTTTCTATGGAATCATGAGTCATAACGAAAACCTTTTGGATGGCATTGGCCCTGTTATGTCTGGAGAAAACCAAACAAAACTGAATTCCTCAGTACGAGGCTCATCTGTACCACTTACATTCCAAAAGTCACTAATAGAGGCAGCATGCTCCCTCCTTCCATGCTTTAAAGGAATGGGACTGCAACCAATCAACCACATAAAAAGCCAATGCTGGGAGGCAAGACAGATCGTAGCTAGTCAAATTCCATGTCACTGCTGTGTCCTCTCAATGAGTTGCTAGATGCATATTATTTCCTTTTAGTAGGAGTGATCTTGGCTCCAAAAAATTCATGTATCAAGTGGACTGAGTAGTCAGAGCCTAAGGAAAATAGTTGTTAGTGACTGGGGTGTATAACCTGCTATCCAAGTTGGCTCCGGAGGTCGTCATGTTTCTATGTAAATTGCTGGTTACGTTAGGACCCTTCTGAAATACAATATCTATTCAAACTCTGATGGCTGTAAGCTGGATTTATTTCTGTCTGTGCTCTTCAGGAACTGTTGGGGAAGAATATCTTGGAGCTGGCCCACCCTGAAGACCAGGGTCTACTCAGAGACAGCTTCCAGCAGGTGGTCAAGCTGAAGGGCCAGGTGCTGTCTGTCATGTTCCGATTCCGCTCCAAAAGCAGAGAGTGGATTTGGATGAGGACCAGCTCCTTCACCTTCCAGAACCCCTTCTCTGAGGAGATAGAGTACATCATCTGTACTAATGCCAATGTCAAGTACGTACACACACTCTCATACACACCCATCTGCACCTACTTTAGGTATGTGCATTGACTCGTCCCAATACACGTCACATGAGTGTGTGACATGTACACTACCAGTAGCACAACATCCCCCTTCCACCTGAACACATGAAGATCCTGATTGATTGACCCACTGTCCAACCAGTCTGTTGAGTCCCATTGGGAGGAACCCCCACCCCCCCATCATCCACCTTCAATAAAATAATTTTCTGACCTATCCCTTGTTTTTGTTGTGGGCCACTAGAACTTCGACTCAGGACCCCCTCACCCCCCTCTCATCCCCGGGGGTGTCTTTGCCTCCCTCACTGGGGGGGAGTAGTCCTATCTGCACCCCTGTGGCCCCTAGTCCAGGGCAGGTGGCTGCCAGGTGAGACTAGAACCCCTTCTGGCACTGGATGTGTCCTCTCTCTCTCTGTGTTTTTTCTCTCTTTCTCTGCCCTTTGTTTCCACATTTTCTCTGGTCTGGTCCAATATTAAATTCTTGGTAAGGGTTGTGGACTGTTTCCTCCCTATTCCTTTTTGTTTTTGGGTGACTTCCTCCTCCCCCCACAGCTGACAAAGTAGGTTATCTAGCACGGCAAAGGTGTTGGGTAACAGCCCCCTCTCTCATCTCTTCATGGTTACTGGTGGTGGTTGGAGCTGTTGGTTGGTTTTTATGTGGATTCCTGGGTAACGGTGAAGGGCCTTGAAGATAATGACATGTTCTGTTGTCACTGACGACTGTTTGTATTTCCTCCCTGTGTCATTCCTTTGGTCCTCCTTTAAAGGCAGTTACAGCAACAGCAAGCCGAGTTGGAGGGAGGAGGGAGAGATGGTCTGTACGAGGCAGGTCCAGTTCCACTTCCGCAGGTAAGATTAGCACTCACCCAGCTTTACCCTGTGGCCGTAGGTGGGGCCCAGAGGCTTAAGCATTAGACCCAAATAAATGGGGGAAATTGATGGGCCAACTGGAGGGCCAGTGGGTTTATGTCTGTAAAACATTCTCGTCCCTTAAGCGAGGGCCTTTACCCAACAACAGGCTGTCTGTCCAGGGCTGCTGGGTTTCACAACGGAGCAGAACACGCATTGTCATTGCTGGCTGCAACGTGGAAAATAAAGACTTGTCGTATGACCTCCGAGCCTTTAGTGAGTACTGACCGCTTGTCTACCGTTATCCATATCAGAGACCCGCCCAGGCGGTGAGCGCCGCCGGACCCGACCACAGTAAGACCATGGAAAAACCAGAGCTGTACCCCACCCTGTACCCCAGCCCAGACCAGGCCAAGGTCCTGCCCTCCACCTCCTCCCCCGGAGCACCCATCTACCCTCAGGGCAACAATACCTACACCGCTGCCAACCGCTCCGGCGAGGGATATGGGAGGTAGGAGCCTGAGCTTCTGTTCTCAACTGATCTCTGCAATCCAATGGTGCCGGGGGGCCGCGGGTGGTGCCGGGGGGCCGCGGGTGGTGTGAGCTGCTTTGAGAGTAGGTGTTGAATTTAACTGCCGGTCATGGTTATGGAAATGCCAGCTGAGAATCCCCAGTGGCCTGGCTATGGCCCGAGACACCGCTGGTCCATCAGAACCATGGTCCAGTCTGCGAATGGAAACAGAAAATGTGATTATGTACCGGGGGGGGTCGTCATTACAACCGACAATGAGCTCTATTTTTGTTATGAAATGATTCCAGATCAGTAGGTATGGCCCCTCAGATGGTGCAGACGTCACACTCGGCAGGTCAGATGCTGGCTCAGATGTCTCGCCAGAACAGTGCCCCCCCATCGGCCGTGCCCCCCACCAACAGCAGCCCCCTACAGGCCGGGGCAGTAGCAGTTGGCTGGCCGGGGGCCGCGGTGGGGACTAGACCCCCGTTCAACAACCAGGTGAGATAGATGGCTGCTACAGGTCCATTTGTGGAGATACTCTGTTGTTGTCTAACGTGCTAGCTGGCGCGAAGTTTGACCTGGCCCTACGTATGCACGTTTTATTAATGTTGAACAAAATGAGTAACTGGGTAACAGTCTCATCAGACCTGAAAACCCTTGTCCCATCTGACCTGAACAACCTTAACCCATCTGACCTGAAAACCCTTAACTCATCTGACCTGAAAACCCTTGTCCCATCTGACCTGAACACCCTTAACCATTGTCCCATCAGACCTGAACACCCTTGTCCCATCAGACCTGAACACCCTTGTCCCATCAGACCTGAACACCCTTGTCCCATCAGACCTGAACACATTGTGCTGTTTTGTGTTTTCTCCTCCGGTCCAGCTGGTGATGCCCCAGGCAGGAAAGACCCTCTCACCGCAGTTTGCCATGGGCGGTTTTGGAGGAGGCTCATCCAACTCATATGGGGCGATGCCCACCACCACCGCCCCCACCCCCACCACGGGGACTAACTACCATAACATCAACCCCCGCCCCAGCCTCAACACTAACGGATATGGTACACTGTCTGTCAGGTGTATTACTACACATGATAAAGCATTTATAAGTAATTGATGTGTTGGTTCGCGGTCCAAAAATGTACATTTCATGTTGATGCGTTTCATGTGTATGGTATTTAAGCAATTCACAAACGCAACAGCATGAACTATGTTGGAAGTTGTCTATGGCATCTGTGTGTGATATGGGCTTGACTGTGCGGTCTCCCTCAGATGGCGCTCAGTCAGGGCAGCAGTTCCCCTCCAGGGCAACGGAGGCAGTGTGGCCCCAGTGGCAGGGCCAGAACAATGCAGAGCCACACCCCCACGCACAGAACAACCAATCAGAGATCTTCCCTGTAAGTATTAACACACCATCTCCCTCTTTCTCAGTGTTTACCTCTGTTACATATCAGTTATGTGTTGTCATGTTGCCGTGATGTCACCACCACCTTTCGCTCTCTGTCTCTAGGATGTTCTCTCCATGCTTGAGCAGCCAGCCAACTTCAACAACGATGACTTTGAGATTCCCATATACCCCCCTTTCAACGAGTGACCCCTCCCCACTATACCTCTTCATTCTCCCCTCAATCCTTCTCATTTGCGCTCTTTTGCTTAATTTTCTTCGTCTTCCCTTTTCTGATCCAAAGAGAGCGTGTTTAAGGTTTGGATGGGATGATGGCACTGCCAAGATGGTGAGTGAGTTAATCAGAGATAAGGGTGAAATCCAGAACACCTGAGAGAGTGAGACTGACAGACAGGCAAATAGAGGACTAGTTAAGAAGGCTAAGAGTCTGACTCGGCACACGTACGCATGCATTTTAGGAAGTAACACACATGGCCTTTTGGTAACAGATGTGGCTTATTCCCAGCTGTCTGGGCACCTCATCCCTGATCTCAAAATAATATGGGTAGATTAGTTCAAGCATTCACCTTTACTCTCAGGCAATCCGGGTAATTTATAGCTTTGGAGGCATATGTGCACTTCAGACGCCTTTGAATATACCCTCTTGGCTCTCGTTTTTTTTTTTGATTAGCATGTTTGAAAACACTGACCAATCACTGTCTTTTTAAACTGGGGGCAGATTTCTATGGACACTGTACAAACACATTTCTATTTCTACAGTAATTACATAGACCATGTCATGTTTGAACGAGGTTATGGTGGTTTCAGGTGGGAGACTGATTTCTATAACCACTTCCTCAGTTCTCCACTGTTGTCCTGCACACTCTTCCTCCTCTGCACACTCTTCCTCGTCGGCACTTGTGGGGTTTTCTACTCAGTCAAATCATGTTTTTGTTAGAAGGAAAAAATGTTTGAAAGCAATACTTTACGAACAGAAATGATGTACTTTTAAAGCCATTCTTTATTGTTGTTTTACTTGTTTTTATCAAGATTATTTTAATATGAAACGATGCAGGAAATAATAATAATTGATTGACATTTTTCCCAACTAATGTTTTTATTTTCAGGCCTTTTCATTGGCTGTTCCTGTTTCTAGTCCTCTCCATTGCAGTGTGGTCATGTTTTTCATTTTACTTTTTATGTACGTATATTAATGCGAGTGTCTTATTCAGGGTGGAAATGTCCAGCTTAAAGTTGACACAGTTCTTCATTCTACATGGCGCAGAATCATGTCATGATGTTAAACGTGACCCAGTAATTTCAGCAGTACATTTTATGTTGATTGGTAGTTTGGCATTTACAGATGAGTTCATTCTTGTATAGTTTCTGCCACTAGTTGTGAAAGTGGTGCTCACTACCAAAACGGGTGCCCATTTTTTTTAGTGTACTACATTATTTTACTTATTTCATATGATATGCTATTACTCGTTGAATATGTTTTTTTTTTTTTAAATGTTAATGTTGTTTTACAAATCCAATTCCAAACTTAAAATTTTACATTTAGCAGAGTAAATAGGGTTAAGTGTTATGCTCAAGGGTACGACAACAGATTATTTAGTTGTTTACCTTGTCAGCTTGGGGATTTGAACCAGCAACCCTTCGGTTACTGGCCGCAACATTCTTGCACTAGGCCATCATACACCCTTATCATATGAATTTGATCTTTTTAAATAGTAATAATAATAATGGTTTACACATTACACAGGATACAAGATAAACCGTGGATCTATAAATAACTGTATCAAGTTAGGTCATATTTATAAATGCCAAACTAAATCTAACAACCATTTTGTTTTATACTCAGTTGTGACGTTTAAGTCACTGTAACAATCATATACAGGGAATCAAGAATTCTGATTGGCCAAGAGAGGACTATGAATTGGAAGGTTCTGAAATATGGAAATTGTTAATCTGTCTGTCTAAATTGTTTTAATGTGATATTTTTAATTCAGTATGTTTCATATTGTTTATGTATATTGTACATGTTGGTGAGCGTTACTCACAGATGTGTGGAAAGGTGAATATGTTACCCATCATGTGTCAGTAGTTCATGTTCACACAATGGCAAGGGTGGTGTTTTGGTGACTGTGTTGTCTTGTTTTTATTGTTTTAAACCACTTTGGTTGTTATCTGTCCAGGTTTTTAGAATGATGTGAACTGCGGTTTATATATCACAAATAGATACACAAATATATGAATATATATGTAAATGAAATGTTAAATGAGAGAAAGATACATTTTTTTTGTATTAAATTGTTATATTGTCAAGAACTTGTGTGTGAATGTGCGTTTATTTATGAGGTCAGGGGCTTTGACATTTGTACAAGTTCCTTTTAAGCCGTGATTACTTACAAAATGATTTCAATTTCAGTGCACACCATGAGTGGCCTTAAATGAGTATGTTGATATAGTAACTACATCAGACCTGGGCAAGATAAGGCCCCCGGGCCGGATCCGGCCCGTTGAGTAATTCTATCCAGCCCGCGATACATCCAAAACTTTTAAAATAATACAAAATAAAAAAATACCTGACGAGGTCCGCAGATTACGTTAGTTTATTTACTGCTGCATATTTATTTTCAAATTAAAAGTCCCGTGACACTCCCAGTAATAAGTACAGCAGTATCATACTGTCTGTTTAAAATACCTTTAAGTTGAAACAAGGTATTTGCGCGGAAGTTATCATTTGTACGTACTATACGCAATTGATGGCTTGCGATCTCTGGAAATGAGCCTTAGAAAAGTTGATAACGAAAGCAGGGTATTTAAAAAAGAATTGACCGGAAAATATTTATTTGTAGATGTCACAGGTAAAGCAACTTGCTTAATATGTTAAGCTAACGTCGCAGTTTTTAGTGTTCAATTTGAGGAGGCGTGCATGCGGAGAAACACAAAAACTGTCACCCGATGCTTAATGCAACAAGTCCAAGCGCAGATGCAGTCTCACTGATGAATATCTTGCAGCAGTACCGCACACTGCTTCAACAGAAATGACTCCTGACTTCAGCTCACCTGTCAACGTCCATACGAGGCTCTCCTGTTCATATTGAGTGAGTAGCCCTAAAAGTTGATTTCTTGGGTTTGGGCTGCTGGAATAACTGTCGTTAAAAGCCCATAGTACAAAAAATATACCGTATGAAGTTAGACGACGGCAATTATACCAACATTTGCTTTGAGTGAAAATCTTCAGAAGTGATTTCATAGACTTATGGCTGCCCTAATAACTATTATGCCTATATAACTTTTATACACTATACCTTATGTAATAAACTTACTCTGTTGAGTTGAAAGTTAAGTTTTAAGGCAAATATGTGTTGCAACATTTCTGTTGCGTAATAACCCTAAAAAGGGATTTTTTTTAGGCCTTTGCGTGCCATAATAACAGTTGTTAACAGAAAATAATAATAAAAAAACATTGTTAAAGTAAATTAAGTTTGATTATGAAAAGGGTGTTGCACGGAAAATAAATATGCATAAATATAATATGCAAGTTAACAGAGTTAGCTATGTTGTGTGTTTTTTAGCCATGTTGGTTAAAAAAGTAATCTGGCCCACGATGCACTCTGGAATTTTCAGTGTGGCCCCCCAGTGAAAAATATTGCCCACCCCTGCTCTACATGAAACAAGGAACAGGAACAAACCCCATCTGTCTTATGGTTTACCCAGGCAGACCAATTCTGACCATTTTTCTATTAATGGGTTTTTTGACAAATTACTATATCACATCCCATTTCTTAGCTTCTCACATCTGATTTGTTATAGAGCTAAGTTCTAAACAGATGGTTTCACTGAGAAATTGAGCGAAGAACAGAGAAGAGGAAGGCTAAGATTACATAGTGAAAGGTTGCTCTTATTAGAATATACAGCTCCGGAAAAAATTGAGACCACTGTACTTTTTCTTTCCTTTCCAAAAAAGTTGAAAAAGAAGGTTTTGAGTGAGGAACAGAAGTGTTCAATTTGCAGTGGTCTCTCTTTAACCATCTATTCCTCACTCAAAACCTTCCTTTCTAACTTTTTTGGAAAGGAAAGAAAAAGGTGCAGTGGTCTAATTTACCTCATCACAGGCTAGTTGTTCCACTAACTAATGCTGTTAAATGGTTCTTATAAGTGGACTAGACAACTAAAATACCCATCACAGAGTTGGATCTTGTGGTCAGTCACCAGGCATTGAAAGCTAAGGGTTTTGTTCCAGACCTGCAGCAACTTACAGCTTTGACTCATTGTTATTATCTTGAACGTTTACTAACAATTCTTAAACACACTAATATATGTATCCTACAGATGTTGGTAGACTAGCTCCCACTGGGCAGTATTTTTAGCTGAAATTTGATTCCTTCAGCGCCAGCGACTAAAGTAAACACTGCAAAGGCCCTGCCCTTCCCTAGCTGCTCTGGGGCACACACACTCACATATCCACAGTGACGGAAACACACACCAGAATAGGACGTAGCACGTAACCATATGGACACACCCATTTACCGGAAAGGAGGGTAAAATAAAAGAAAAATATGTGAGCTGAGAACTGAAGTTATGCTCCACTCATCTGGGAAAAGTTAAAACGATACAGCAGCAGCAGAAATAACGGAACTCTAATCAGGTAATGTAAAATACATATAACACAAATGTGTATGCACCTGTGTCAGAGAGGGATATGTTTTGAAGTAGTAGTACGTTTCCATTTTCACTAGCAGTTTAGCCCAAATAGCAGTGTGTGAGTCACAATCTCTGCTCTGGCTGTGCGCCTATTTCTGGTTGGATTGAATGGGTTATGGCCTGCGGTGGAGCCTGTTGCAATGTAATGGGAGGAAGAGAGATCCTGTTAATATTCAATATTTCACATTGAATATCCAATGTGTTGTATGAAAACTGAATTAAGCTGAGTGTAAATTGGGGCTGAGACTTAACAGGGAGCCAAGGGTCAGATGGGTGTAGCCTACTACTTCAGTTCCACATGGTAGAGCTGTCCAGAATATCATCCAGAGGGCTGTCTGGAATCAAAACATGAGAAAGAAGGCACATACAGTGCCTTGCAAAAGTATTCACCCCCCTTGGCTTTTTACCTATTTTGTTACATTAAAGACTTTAGTTCAATGTTTTTTTTAAACTGAATTTTATGTGATGGATCAGAACACAATAGTCTAAGTTGGTGAAGTGAAATGAGAAAAATATATACATAAAACTATTTTTTAGAAATAAAAAACTGAAAATTAGCATGTGCGTATGTATTCACCCCCTTTGTTATGAAGCCCATAAAAAGCTCTGGTGCAACCAATTACCTTCAGAAGTCACATAATTAGTGAAATGATGTCCACCTGGGTGCAATCTAAGTGTCACATGATCTGTCATTACATATACACACCTTTTTTGAAAGGCCCCAGAGGCTGCAACACCTAAGCAAGAGGCACCACTAACCAAACACTGCCATGAAGACCAAGGAACTCTCCAAACAAGTAAGGGACAATGTTGAGAAGTACAAGTCAGGGTTAGGTTATAAAAAAATATCCAAATCTTTGATGATCCCCAGGAGCACCATCAAATCTATCATAACCAAATGTAAAGAACATGGCACAACAGCAAACCTGCCAAGAGACGGCCGCCCACCAAAACTCACGGACCGGGCAAGGAGGGCATTAATCAGAGGCAGCATAGAGACCTAAGGTAACCCTGGAGGAGCTGCAGAGTTCCACAGCAGAGACTGGAGTATCTGTACATAGGATGACAATAAGCCGTACGCTCCATAGAGTTGAGTTGGGCTTTATGGCAGAGTGGCCAGAAGAAAGCCATTACTTTCAGCAAAAAACAAAATGGCACGTTTTGAGTTTGCGAAAAGGCATGTGGGAGACTCCCAAAATGTATGGAGGAAGGTGCTCTGGTCTGATGAGACTAAAATTGAACTTTTCGGCCATCAAAGAAAACGCTGTGTCTGGCGCAAACCCAACACATCACATCACCCAAAGAACACCATCCCCACAGTGAAACATGGTGGTGGCAGTATCATGCTGTGGGGATGTTTTTCAGCAGCCGGGACTAGGAAACTGGTCAGAGTTGAGGGAAAGATGGATGGTGCTAAATACAGGGATATTCTTGAGCAAAACCTGTACCACTCTGTGCGTGATTTGAGGCTAGGACGGAGGTTCACCTTCCAGCAGGACAATGACCCCAAACACACTGCTAAAGCAACACTTGAGTGGTTTAAGGGGAAACATGTAAATGTGTTGGAATGGCCTAGTCAAAGCCCAGACCTCAATCCAGTAGAAAATCTGTGGTCAGACTTAAAGATTGTTGTTCACAAGCGCAAACCATCCAACTTGAAGGAGCTGGAGCAGTTTTGCAAGGAGCAATGGGCAAAAATCCCAGTGGTAAGATGTGGCAAGCTCATAGAGACTTATCCAAAGCGACTTGGAGCTGTGATTGCCGCAAAAGGTGGCTCTACAAAGTATTGACTTTAGGGGGGTGAATAGTTTTGCACATTGACCTATTTGTTGTTTGCTTCACAATAAAAAAAAAAAACATCTTCAAACTTGTGGGCATGTTCTGTAAATTAAATGATGCAAATCCTCAAACAATCCATTTTAATTCCAGGTTGTGAGGCAACAAAACCCGAAAAATGCCAAGGGGGGTGAATACATTTGCAAGGCACTGTAAGCCTACAAACAACTTCACTCATTTGGCTATCTGTTTCTCTGCAGCTCCAGGAGTTGATGAAGAAGGCTTTTTACCTCTCAAAAGATGAAACACCTTGGAGTGCTCCCTCTTGTCATCAGCCTATTGCTGGGGAGTCCAGGCGTCAGAGGCTACAGTAACAACGAACCCTGCCAAAAGTCTCGATGCAATAACTGCCACAACCAGTTCCTGCACAAGCATGTGCGTCCGGGAACCCCAACCACGACGGACCGCAACGCGTGGGAGAAGTACCTGCATGAAAATAATGACTGCAAAAGGCCCACGCAGTCCTTCCTAAACCCGAACGACCGGGAGAGGGTGGACGCCGTCTGCTCCAGCTCTGGGGGAAAGACATACAAAGGGAACCTGTGCATCAGCCGAAGCCCGTTCAAATTCCTAACAGTGAGAAGCGACCCTGGGACCTGCGGCGTGTCGAGTGTGCGTGAAGAAACCAAGCATCTGATCCTGGCTTGCGAGACGCTAGAGAACAGGTGTGTGCCTGTGCATTTCGAGGGGAACCGTGAGGGGAGCAAGCCCGACAATAACGCCCCGGGATGTGGCAGCACGCATACTAAAGACAGGACGCCGAGCGGCAAGGCCGTGAGCTCGAGAGAATCAGGAATGTGGCTGATGGCTTTTTTGTTTCTCTCATTCCTTTTCTGAACAGTGTACTGGGCCTTTATTTCGGTGTGAATCTAGGTTATGTTGATTCGCTCGCAACAGTAACAATGAAGCTGGAGTTCACAACAACACATTATGAAAAACTGAATATTTTGGCCAATTGTGTATTTATTTTGTCTTAATTAATGCATGCTTTCTGACAGTCTGAGAGATGACTATTACAGTCAAATAGATTTTGGGATTTGCATTTCAGTACCTTGTATTTCATTTCAAGTGTTTTATGCAATTCTGTATATAAATATATATACATTCTATCAATAAAGGTTGAAATTATCAAAATGAATAAAAGCATCATCACCAGTTATAGCATTATAGCTCATGTTGTTGCAGGACATGGTCAAACACAAGCAGTACAATGAGAGTTGGTTTTACTATAGGCATTTTGGCAGGCTTGTTTTTTGCCGGACCCGGCAAAAAAGCGGAGCCGGCTAAGAAGAGCAAATGTCTCTTACTGACTGACTGACTGACTGACTGTTAAATAGCATCGTGTTTAGCGAAGCGGACTTGTGAACTAAAGGTCCCGAGTTCGTATCTTCTCGTGGGCGAAGCAATGTACGCCTTGTGAATTATTCCGTATAGACGAAAACTTCGCTGGCTAAAACCATTAGTATCTATGTAGATTCTACATTATAGTAAGTCTGAAATAAAACAGTTTACCGTTATATTGCCACTGTTTCTGGTGGATTTTCGAAGTACGCATCCGTGCATGCGTTTTGGGTCAGGATAGACAAACACATTTGCTGGCTTAACATACAGTAGTTATGTTATAGTAAGCCTTAACTGAAACTGTATACTGTTATATTGCGACTGTTTCTGGCATGGAAAAGTTCATCTTCAGTCTCGCTAGCAATTGCTCAATTCTTATGATTATTCCTAGGAAGTTAGTAGATACTAGTAAGCCTATTACTGGCTAATAAGCTGTTAAAACGGCAATACTGTTCATAGACGCTAGAATGGAGGTAAACTTAATAAGAAACGTTAGTCAGTGTAACACAATCCTTAATGGAGTCTAGCGACTGCTGAAACACGTAAGTCCGTGGTGTCGTGGTTAAAGACAGTGCCTCTCATGTTGAAGTCCTAAGTTCGAATCTACTGAGAGTGACGACATTTATTAATTATTTCTGTAAGATTCCACGATTCTCTCGTCTTTTCACTTGATGAAAAGTTGGTTATCGTCGCCTTTATTGATAGTTATTGTATAAATGTCATTCACGAATGAAAGAAAAGGTACGTTGTTTTGCCATGAAAGAAAAAAATGCGTTCTTATGCCATGAAATGAAATAGCTTTGGCAGACTCGCTAGCAATTGCTCAATTCTTATGACTATTCCAGTAAGTTAGTAGATACCGGTAAAGCTTATTACTGGCTAATACGCTGTTAAAACGGCCAGTGGCAAGCGGCATACATAGACGCTATTTGTGGTGGAGGTAAACTTAGTAAGAAACGTTAGTCAGTTTAACTGTATCAATGTTGTTCACGAATGACCAATTAACTATTAAAACGACCAGTGGCAAAAGAGGATTTGTTCAGGATAGAAACAAGAGGCTACAGTGACACCTGGCAAATGTACAGCTGTGTGGTGTAGTGGTTAACGACACTGCCTTTCACGTGGGCGCCCCGGATTCAAATCTCGAGATGGCAATTCTTTCTATTCCGGGCCGACTGAACTAGGCTTGCCTGGTTTCTTGTTACCATAGGCAGGCTTGTGTTTTACTATAGGCAGGCTTGTTTTTTACTATAGGCATATAGGCAGACTTGTGTCTTACTATAGGCATATAGGCAGGCTTGTGTTTTACTATAGGCATATAGGCAGGCTTGTGTTTTACTATAGGCATGTAAACATGCAATACCCTATCAGTTACCAGCCTTACACATCCTCCCACAGAAGGGAAAAATGAAGGATGTATTCTCAAAGTATTGGAGTAGAGCCATGGTCAGGAAGTAGGCCTAATTGATAAGTATTGAGATGTAATGTGGTGATTCTTCAGTCTTTCTATATGGTGGGCAACATTCACTTTGAGCTTTTTTTCTTGATGGAGAATTGAACTGGAATGGAATGTGAAAGGGGAAGTTGATTTGTGGTTCTGACTATTCTCAACTCCTCCCCCGTCCCAAAGGCCATTCGGACCCAGCTTGTCTTTCAGCATTGTGAGGGATGTCTAGAAATAGAGGGCCACAAACAGAGCTCACATAGTAAAGCTTTGTTCTATTCACAGACACAGGTGAGAACACACCAACACACACACCAACACACACACACACACATATATACACACACACACACACACACACACACACACCAAATACATATTTCAACTCAAATAAACTCATGGATGATATCCAGCCATCTTACCAAACCTGTAGGAGACTTCTTTATGTTACAACACTGTGTGAGATTGGAGCCAGAAGAGAGCAAAGCAAAGAACACTGCTACATAATAGTACATCCAGCTATTGTGGGGATATAAATTAAAATGAAAAACACTGTAATAACATACCGTCACCACTAGATGGAGTATGGGCTCCAGTTTCACCACCACACACCATTGCCATTATTTTTATGCCATTTTGATCATTTAACTTTTCCAGATTGACTTGCATTACTTGCATTATTATGAATTGTGTAAATTTAGTACCTGTAATACAGTACAATATTTTTTGTTACAACTAAGAAGAGGAGGTATATTAGCCACGATCAGCAATATCTGTTCTCCCATCCAGGGACTGACCAAGGACCAACCCCGCTTTAGAGGCCAACCAGCTGTGGGATACAGGGTGCTGTGCTGTTGGTTTCTCTCCATTGCCTTCCTGATTCTCTTGTAGTCTAGTCACTTTTATCTTTCTCTGTCCCTTGCTCTTTATCTCCTTCGTGTGACTCCTTTGTCCTTAAAGACAGAGGAATGTGTTGCCTTTCTATTCAAGAATTCGGCTTCCTGACTTTTGCTTTTTCTCTTTTTCCATGAGCCTTTGTCTGTTTCCGTCCTATCTTCGTTGGCTCCAGGGTAACTCACCCGGTCATGAACACATCATAAGACTATCTGTACAGTCAGTGGAAGTTCACAGAGCGTCGCTCTCAAATAGTCCACTGACGATAATGTAGTGGTGTAGGATTGTTGCATGCATGCAATCTCTAGCACGCACACATCAATCCTGAGTCAGAATACGGTCAGAGGAAGTAGTAACTGTATCTCAGAATGTTTGGTTGTACCTTGGACACAATGCATTACATTCAAATGTCCCATGAGGATTTACACTGGTCAGAGGTTAAGCCCTGGTCACACCCCAACCATGGCATCGGAGACATAATACACACACACACGCACACACACACACACACACACACCCTGGCACACACCCGGGCACACGCACAGTACATGAAAGAAGGAAATGCAAAAGCACAAACCAATCATTCACTGAGGGAAAAGAGGAAAGGATAGGAGAAAGAATGAGTGCAGATTGAGTTGTAAGCAGAGAGAGATGGAGGGATGGAGGGAAGGTGGAATGAGATGGACGGTGGGGGGAGGGAGGGATGGAGAGAGGCAGAGGGTGGAGGGATGGAGGGAGATGAGGGGGAGAAGGAGAGTGGAAATGGAGAGGGATGGTGGGGGGGTGAGGGAGAGGATTTGGAGGAAGAGAGATTGGAGGGAGTGTGGGGGAGTGGGGTGGTGGGGATGGGGGAGAAGGGTGGGGTGGTTGAATAGAGATTGGAGGGAGAGGAGGTGGAGGGACTGGGGTGGTGGGGAATGGAGGGAGAGGGGTGTTAGGGATGGTGAGGGGGTGAGGGAGTGGGAGGTGCGGAGTGGAGTGGAGGGAGAATGGTTGTAGGGAAAGGGGGGCTGAGGGAGTGGGGTTGGAGGGGTGGAGGAAGTTTGGTGGAGGGGGGGGGGGCGGTAGGCAATAAAAACTGGTCTGCACTTTTATTGAACTTTTTTCTAGTTAAAGAAAAAAGCAAAAGAATGAAAAAAGCTGGGTAAAAGAAGGTGAGAGCATGGGAAACAGTGCTTCTTTTTCTTCTCAGTTTCCACTCTCCTCCTCTGTTCAACTCTCTACCTCTCTCCCTTCTCTGCTTGCCTGTCCATCCACTGTCCCCTTTATCTCCTCTGCTTCCTGTCCTTCTGTATTGCCCATCCTCTCACCACCCTCCTCCACTCACACTGTCTTATTGTCGAGTGCAATGCAATTGAATGTCTGTCAGTTGTAGCTTGGAACAATGCTGTTTTACACTGCCATTGTCACAGAACAATTCAAAGCTGACCCACAGGCTCATAAAACTGTAGCTGACAGATGAGGACATGACAAACTGGAGTGTTAATAGATGAAGGAGGACTGGTACCAAGACGAGGCTGTAGTGCAGTTCACAAATCTATGGACAATTTTGAAAATGTCCCCCTCACAGACAAGCCTTGTATTTGGGCAGTGTAAGCTGTTCCCAGATCTGTCCAAAAATGGAACTTCTAGTGGTCCCTTCATCGCCTTTCTCTTCCCCAAAATGCCTCTCCCTCCTGCTGTCCCTCCTTCTTTCTTTCGTTCTCCCCCCCTTCTGCTCTCCCTCTGTCCAGACTAGCTCATAACAAATGAGCGCGATAATTAGAACCACAAAGAGATGGGGGAGGAAAAGAGGGAATAACGAAGGGATAAAAGGACTGTGAGTAATACAGGCGTCTGGACCCAACTGGCCACGCATTCAGAGCTTGGGACACACACGCACACACACACACACACAAACACACACACACACACACACACACACACACACACACACACACACTATAAATCTCTGGTAATGGTTATTATTTTTAATAATGATACATTAATGTGTCCTTTTAACTGTTTGAGGTAGGTGGGAAGTCCCGGTGAACTGTCTCCATTATTCTCCATATTCCCAGACTAATTCCTGTAAAATACAACTCTACCCTGGAGGGAGAATAAACAAGAAACAAATGTTTGGCAGACAGGTTTCAACACACACTCACAGATATTGTCCACTCCAACAAACAGACACACGCACGACACGCTCACAGAGACATTGAGAAGAGTAAGGGCTTTCACATGGTCACAGAGACAAAATGCAGTGATACTCGGGTTCAATGAGTTTGTGTGACTCTCACTCGTAAACACCCATTATTTCATTACATGTTACTGTCTATCTGTCTTCTGTATCTGTTCCCTTCTCCCCCCAACCTCACCCTCTCTTGCATTTTTCTTCTGTGTAGTTAAACTCTGCCATCCTCCTCTCTAATTGAACCCACATGCTGGGTCAGCCTGCCAAAATCCCAACAAGCTACAGTGTCACTATGCTACAGTTTGAGAGTGTGTGTGTGTTTTGTGGGTGAATGAGTTTACTTGTGCTACGGAAGGCTAACCCTCAGCTATCCGAAACAAACACAGGTATATTATTTAGAGGACAGACACATCTTGTGTTCTGTCTCGTTTTCTCTAAGTTGATATGGACTCACAACAATCTCTTTCTAGCTTCCTCTGAAATTATAAGCAAGTAGTGGGGTTCAAAGTTCTGTGTGTGTGTGTGTGTGTGTGTATGTGTGTGTGTGTGTGTGTGTGTATGTGTGTGTGTGTGTGTGTGTGTGCACTTGCATGTATGTGTGTGACTTTCAGTAGCTCCTGTAAAAATAAAGTCTGGTAATGAAGTCCAGGGGTCAAAGGTTATATAGGTCAGGGTCAAGTTCATCTCTGGGGTTACCAGGGTGACTGGTTTTACTGGGGGTCATCTGGATGATAAAGTGAGGAATGCCACAGACGTGTGACTTTACTGCAGGCGGGCACACACACACACCAAACACACACCACACACACACCACACATACCATACACACACACCACACACATACACACACCCCACATACACCACACATACCACACACACCCCACACACACCACATACATACACACACCACACATATACACACACGCCACACACACACCCCACACACATACACCACACACACCACACACACCCCACAAATACACACACCACACACACCCCACACATACACACACCACACCACACACTCAATAACCTTGCTGTTAATCTCAATAACCTTGCTGTTGTGAGCCACATGCTCTACCAATGGATCTACATGGGATATCTTGTCGATATAATGTGTCTTTTGTGTGTTCAATGAAACAGACATTTTAAAACAGAAATTATAAAAGAGACCGTTCCATACATCGACAGTATAACACTAAAGACTCTCTACTACACAATATTCTCTCTTCACATATAAATAAGCATTTGACCATTCTGGATTGGAGTGGAACCCGGTGTCATTTGACTGAGGGGGAACCAGGAAGTGATATGAGGGGCAAAAGGAAGTCACAGTGAAGATAGGGGATGCAATCTGTTAGAGTACTGGCGGAGAGTGTTGACACAAGCTTGAACCTGATTTGAATGACAAAGGAGGAGAGAAGAAAAAGGGAGAGGGAGAGGGATGGATCAGTGAAGTGGAGACGAGATAAAGTGATATGAGTGGAACATGAGGTATAATGAAGGTCTTGTGACGGCACGAAGGCTGGTACGTGTGTGTGGGTGGTTTCTCTTGGGCTGTTTACAGATTGGAAATAGAGTATCACTTACAAACAATATCACTCCTTGGCAAGAGAAACATGAGAGAGAAGAAAGGAGAGAACACTGTGGAAAAGAGAGACAGAGAGCAAATTGAGCAGAGAAGTTTGGTAATGGGGCGGCAATATTTCTGTACGCCTTGGAAGAATAACAGTTGTCTCCTTTTACGTCTGTCGCCATCCTTGTGCTCATCTCGGTTTCTTTCTCTCTCTCTGTACCTCTCTATCTTTGTCACTGTCTGTCTTTGATCTGTCTCTGCTGACTCAAGCTACATTGCTTTTCTCCAGGAGAACAATGAGCTAACAAATGACCTGTTCTCTGGTCCCTGTTTCACTCCCTCTCTGGTCCCTTTCACTCTTTTTCTCCTGTCTTCTCTCTTTTCCTTTGTCTCCTCAACATGCTTGAGGAATGTGTCACACTAGGATAAAAGAATGAATGGAAAAGAGACAGAGGGAGGGAGGTAAAGGAGAAGCAGGGTGGGGGGAAAGGAGGAGGTGGAAGGAGTGGAAGGTTGAGAGGGGTGCACGGTTGAGTGCAGATGAATGCCGTGGGCTGCTATGTCATCACATCCTGGTGTTCCACCGCACACACACACTGACACAGCTTTATCAATCAGTCTTTCCGTGGCAGATATGCGACACACTGATATAAGTTTTGTTTTTTCCCTGCTCCCCATCACCCCATCTCTCCTCTTGTTAAATTGTTAAATGTTAGGATTGGGGATGTAAGATGCTTGCATTTGTGCCAACCGGTGCTAAGTTCCAACCCCTCGACCATGTGTTGGTTAAACTTGGGTTGAGTTATGTGTGCCCCACCTCTGTAGGTTAACTAGGCCAACATACAACAGAATACCAGGCAGTCCTCACAGCTTATGTCCTGTCACTTATTGCATTCATGTGGCATGAATACATTTGACCACCCAGAATAATAAGACTATGCTTTCAAACTATTCACTCTTCTTTGAAAGTCATCTTTTTGAGAGAAAATGCTATCACCATGCTTGTCAATTATTATAAAGTTAATATTGATCATAATATGGTGTACCTTGTTGATTATAAGTTGAATAGTGTCTATTACACAAAGAATTGGTGTAACACGCAACTTGCATAATGTGAGAAAGTTGTGAGTGAAATGGGAGACAAAAAGGAAGGAAAATATAGAAAAAGAAGAGAGGAGGTAGAAAGACAAATTAGAGAGCTGATAAGAGACTCACATCTGTTGTTGGACAAGAGGAGGAACTTGTGTGGACATGTTGCAGTGTGTGTGTTTGTGTGTGTGATGTGTGTGGTGTATGTGCGTGTGTGTGATGTGTGTGCGCGTGTGATGCATGTATGTGTGTTGAGGTGTCTGATATATGTGTGGTGATGAGTCCAGAGTTGCCCATCTCCAGCCGTCATTCTCAATGCTGAAACACAAGAGTGCACTTTGTTCACTTCAAAGGCTGCAATTCTATTCGAGGCGATGGGTTGTGGTTCTATGACGTACTGCCCTTACTTATAAAGTGTATTAAATTACAATATAGGGTAAGACTTAAGGGGTCATTGCTGTATAATTACACAGAGGTCTAACAACAGATTTGTGTTACAAATGTTTCAATTTTTAAATGCAAGCACCCATATGCACCATTTCTCAGCCTCCATAAAAAAAATCTAGTGTTGGCCAACTTACAAACCAACATCTTATTGACACTACACACCATAGGTCCCAGGTCCAACTGCTTGAAATGCATGAAAAATTGAGAGCTTCAGCAAAATCTGTATGAATGTGTGGATCAGGAACTGCCTCAAGAGGTCACTGAACAAAGAGCCCGGGTAGGGATTTAGGATTTGAGCATTGCCTGAAGGCAGGAGGGAGAAGCTCCTCTTGTTGTACCATAGGCAAGAACTATAGCCTCTAAGCAAATTTGAGCTTCAACTGGAAGCCAGTGTAGAGTGCAAAGAAGTGGGGAGATGTGGGAGAACTTGGGAAGTTAGAACACCAGGCAGGCCGTTGTATTCTGAATGAGTTGCACAGGAAAAAAGTTTCCTGTGGTGAGTGGAAGAAGCCTGGAATTTTGAATGATAGAAGGTGGCTTTTGCAGCAGATGGGGAGGAAGAGAATGTAACAAATAAGGAATTGAAGGATTCTGGGCAATTCTGAAGATTTGTTTTTCTCAATTTTCGTTCAGCTGCCCAAAGCTCACTCCAGTGACGAGCAGAAGGGGATGGCCAAATTGGAGGAAAGGACACAGTGAGAGATGTAGGACATGGAAAATTGTAGGGTGGAAGAGGAAAACTCGGGGGATAGAAGGGAGAAGGAGAAGGAGATGGGAGAGATGAAAGAACTGAGGAGGACAAAGCAGTACAAGTGGGTTTATCCACATGATTGGATGGCAAGGAGTTTCAGGTTGTCAGACATAATGATACCAGTCACTGAGTTTGAAACACTGTATATCAGATTTGTCACCCCAGTAAAATCAAATTATACACCTTTTGAGGCCAAATGGTTCAAAATTAATTTCATGAAGATTTGGAAGAATATGCATTCACAAGAAGTAATTAGAGCTTATATTGAGCATCCAACGTTTCTAATCTTGGACATTGTGAGTCTTTCAAGAGATTACAACCTTTTTGTTACTGAAGCAGTTTTACAAGCACATTTACAAGTATTTGCTACACATCTGTTAACACAGTCCGCAGTTAAGTTCCATGTTTTTAGTACGCTGGACCAATGTGTTACTGCAGCTATCTAATATTGGACCCCTTACACGTCGTGTAATGACGCTCCTGCGACGTGCTGAGGAGGTAAGGAAGATTACCAATTATGTGGTCATGCAATTACCTTCGGATAACGTTGCCACAACGTTTTGAGAAGTTAATGTCATGACATTACCAATCCATTACCAATCCATAACGTCAAGGTTGGTCGTGGTTACATAACGTGTTAGCTGGGTAAAGACTGTGCAACATCGTATACACTTTAGAATGAAGCAGAAGCGTCGCTAGGATCACAATACATTCGGGGCTTAGCCCACCCTCCCGCCCCAACCAGGACAGAAAGTACAGGGTTTTGAATGTACACGCGGAAAATTTCTATGTACACGCTAGCGGCCTACATATGAGAAGCCGCCTAGGCCAAAATTGAATACTTCACTTGCACATACATATATACTGGTACTAAACACTTGCACATACATATATACTGGTACTAAACACTTGCACATACATATATACTTCACTTGCACATACATATATACTTGTACAAAGCACTTGCACATACATATATACTTCACTTGCACATACTTATATACTTGTACTAAACACATGCATACTTCCCTTGCGCATACATATATACTTCACTTGCACATTCATGCATTCTTCACTCGCATATACATATATACTTCACTTGCGCATACATATGTACTTCAGACTCCGTCTGAAGACTGAAGACTCCGTCAGACTCCTTCCAGTTGTGAATTCATATGTGCAAGTAAAGTATATATGTATGTGCAAGTGAAGTATATATGTATATGTGAGTGAAGAATGCATGTATGTGCAAGTGAAGTATATATGTATATGCGAGGGAAGTATATATGTATGTGCAAGTGAAGTATATATGTATGTGCGAGTGAAGAATGCATCTATGTGCAAGTGAAGTATATATGTATGCGCAAGGGAAGTATATATGTATGCGCAAGTGTTTAGTACAAGTATATATGTATGTGCAAGTGAAGTATTTATATATATATATATATATATATATATATATATATATATATATATGTGCAAGTGCTTTGTACAAGTATATATGTATGTGCAAGTGAAGTATATATGTATGTGCAAGTGCTTTGTACAAGTAGATATGTATGTGCAAGTGTTTAGTACCAGTATATATGTATGTGCAAGTGAAGTATATATGTATGTGCAAGTGCTTTGTACAAGTATATATGTATGTGTAAGTGTTTAGTACCAGTATATATGTATGTGCAAGTGAAGTATTTATATATATATATATATATATATATATATATATATATATATATATATATAT